>SNQJ01S0110562.1:16432-32006 GCA_010110895.2 Picea sitchensis
TGCAATATCTGTTCTGGGGCAGTTCATTGTACTTGTGTTCTTTTATAATACATTAGACTTGCCATTTGTGTCGGATCCGTCAACTTTCAGGCAGCAGCAGCACCAGGCAAAACATTTTTTGCATTATTTAAGTTGACGAGAAATAAACATTGAGCATTGTATTGATCATTCTCATTTGGGTTTGGACATTGGCAAAGCAGTTATATGTAAATTCTTTATATCAAAAGATTAGAAACGTTAAATCATAACAGGGCAATGCTAAACATGGTAATAGTCTTTTATTTTGACAGTTCTACTGATGCATTTGAAGTCCGTCATGATAATTTTAATGTCACAAAGACTCAACAAAGATGATGGAGATGTTTACATGTTATCGACTGCCATTGTGTTAGCTAAGTGTAGCCCATAGTTGGTAGATTGGTTATATAGAAGACAGAATATGCCATGCCTAAGCTTTATATGTATAATAGAAAACATTTCCGGAGAGTATCATACATGGCCACTGGGTCTTCCTGCCTAAATGGTCGACAAGTTTCACCAAGCTAATTATTTCTTTCCCTTGAACATCTTGTAACTCCAAGATGCACAATTCTTTGGATCACAACACACCTCTTAAGTAATATCTCATGCTTGTTGACTGTAATTGTTCTTTGCAACATTAGCTGATCTTTTTCATCGCATCAGTTGAGGTGCTGGCAATTTGGTTGATCTTTTGTAGTCTTTGGTCGATCTCTTGATCTGGCTAGTCCACCTCTTGTCATGAATGCATTTTCTATTTTCAGCCCAGTAATTACGATATGCTTGGTTGGTGTTATGATCTTACAAGTTTGCTGTATATTTTGCCTTTTCTCACACTGCTTTCTTATTCTAAATGACGCTGGATGACATTGGATATTAGCTGGCTATATGTTTTTTCCTGCAAAAGACCGTGGTTCAGAAATCTAGCTAAAAGATTTCGTAGTTTCTTTGTGAATCCAATTTCATGTCTAGTGGTTGAAAAACAGTAAACTTTGTGAACAATAATGTTTGTCTAGTGGTTGAAAAGCAGTAAACTTTGTGAACAATAATGTTTGTCGAGTGGTTGAAAAGCAGTAAGCTTTCTGAACAATAGTGTTTCTCAGTTACACTCTTAAGTCACAGAACACTCTCCTCTTTGGCCACATGTCCCCTGTCCCTATTTCAGATACCTAGACACTTGTGCCCTGAGTGTTGGACAATCATAGGACATGTGTCCTGATTAGGGTACGTGCTTGTGGATGTTTGACACTCAAGGCATGCATGTTCTCACGTTGGCCACTTGTTAATGTCCCGTGTGTTGGCATTGGTCAATTATTTTCAAAGTATCAATACTTTGATCTTAATGCACAAGTCCTAGAGTTTAGCACTTTTGATGATGGTCATATTCTTGAGGGATCATCTGCCACACCAACAAATGCAATACGTGGAGTGGATGTGTTGAAGGAGGGAGGAGAAATCAATATTAGTGTCAGTGGTGGTGGTACTTATGATTTTGATTATGAGATCTTGGAGTATGAGCTATGAGATTCTTCTACCCTATTTTTTATTTTCCTTTGGCATTCCCATCTATCATCTTATCTATGTAATATGTTTTGATGACATCGAATGAAAAAACTACAATTCATTGTTCTATGTGTATGATCTATGGTGTATTCTTATGTGTTTGATGCATTGTAGTTCTATTTTCGAAGTGTTCAAATATTGCATCTTTATTTCTATATTGTGTTTTTGGAAAAATTGATGCATTGTAGTTCTATTTTCGAAGTGTTCAAATATTGCATCTTTATTTCTATATTGTGTTTTTGGAAAAATTTAATGAGTTTTAGTCGGTCAACATATGTTCACCAGATTCAAAGAAGATTACATTTAACTCCATGACATAGATGACTGTTTCTTGTTCTACAACCTCAATTGTTCATCTCCATCAATCTCCTTATTGCTTTATATATTAAAAATAATACTCTGTAGTATCATTGCATTTATATATTCGTGCGGTGTGGAGTCCCTTTATTTTTGGTCATGTTTAGTGTCTTCTAACATGGTATTAACACCGAGGAGTGAAGACTCTAGCCCTGACTACTCATGCTTGAAGCTCGTTAGCAGAAAATTGAAATCATTAGCTTCTTTAATCTGTATAGGATCACAAAGCTTTTTTAGATTTCTTGGAGAACTAGTTCAAATAGGTCTCAATTGTATGCTCCGTTAACAACACAGTTGGCTGATCAAAATTTAGTTGAGGTGAATACATTGAAGGACAGCTCAAAATTCACGTCTGAAGAATTTTCTTTAGCATGACCCCATCTATGCCTATAATAGACAGTTTGTGGGCATAATCTCTAAACTGTTGGAGCAGGCCATGCCCTGTTCTCCTTGGGTGGAGGTTCCTTTTAGTCTTTGGACCCTCATGAGTTTGTTTGATGACTTTGCCTTTGCTTTGTGTAAGTTTGTTTCCTGCTGTGGGGGCATTTGTTTACGAACAACCCCCTTTGCATGCACCAACGGGCTAACTTTACCACATCATCGGGGGCAAGCGGTTGAGTGAGAGATATTATACTATGCACAACCCTTACAAGGATGTCATTGATCTAATTTTGACGACCTTAGGCAACAAAATCTCGAGTTCCTTCCTGAGCTGCAACAACATAAAACCTGACTCAAGAATTGATATGTCAGAATTATCTACTAATTGCATCTCAAAGTCTTTCACCACTTGCTGAACTTGCTAATACATGGTGCACACAAGGTATTCTGGCAAATATTTACTCGTTTAGCTACTTTATCAGGTAACCCTATTGACAAGGCTGTCTAGTTAGGGTCCCTTGGATTTGCATGAGTGGGAAATTTGTCTTTCATTTTTATGTGTTTGGTGATAGAACAAACTCAATTAATTTCTCTTGTAACCTTTAGCAAGGCACTGTTGTAGGATACTTGGGAAAAGCATTTGGTTGGCAGGGGGCAAATCAAGGTTCAAACATTGCCCTCTCCCTTTGAGGGAAAACTTCATGAAAAGGTGTAACCTATGAAAGTTTGGAGAAGTAAGAAAAAAAAAAGAAGAGAAAAAAACCCAGTTTAATATTTTTTTTAACTGGCAGATTTTGCCATTTTCAGACAAGGATTTTTTTTCAAATACAGAGGGAAATCTTCTTTTTCCTACACGGGACCCTTGCATTTTGTGTTCCTGCTCAGACTAGTAGTACTCCTTGAAATGAATTTTTTGCTTTGATTTCATCATGGTTTCATAACCCATCATTTAAGCTTACAGGCCAAAACTACAATATTTGGAATCAAACAAATGGAAGATGTGCTTTGTAGTCATGGCTTGTGGTGACTTACTAAGGGAGATGGAAATGAACCAATGGACAGTGATAGAAAGGAAAAATGGTGAAAGTATGCCCTTTTAGGAGAATCCCCCCATGGGCCGTGGAATTTCACACAATTACTAAGGGCGATGGAAAGGAACCCATGGACCATGATAGAAAGGAAAAATGGTGAAAGTATGCCCTTTTAGGAGAATCCCCCCATGGGCAATGGAATTTCACAACATGGCTAATGGATTAGAATTGATATTTTTATCATCTTTGGAAAACGAGGAATAAATATGTTTTCACCAGTGCACAACACAACACAATTTTTAGTTGACACAATGGCTCCCAAATATGTGCCTATCGGTATTTATACATTCAGGTGCAAATGCGGAAGGTGGAAATGGAAGTGGCGCACTTGCATGAAGAAGAGTGCCTCTTGAAGGGAACTTACGTGCTCACTCTACACACTCTAGAGCTTTAGGCAGTGGTCAGCCTCAACACAGGGCAGGTCGAGTAGTAAGAGATCACTCTACACACTCTAGAGCTTTAGGCATTGGTCAGCCTCAACACAGGGCCGGTCGAATAGTAAGAGAACACCAGGAAAGGTGAAGGAGTTGGCCCCTTGCTAGGGCACCAAATGTCCTTCAATTTGAAAAGTTTTTGATTGCCAGTCAAATATAAATCTTTATGTAAAACACGCTAATGTTGAAATCCTCATACTTTTCCTATATATAGATGATTTGTTTTATTACAGGCGATGGCATCACATGATCCTTGGACATAAAGAAGAAAACTCACAAGAACATTTCAAACCCACCAGCCTCTGCACTATTTTATTGGACATCACTTTTTGCAACTTGATCATGGCATTGTCATTTCACAGCATAAGTATGCTCTTGATCTTCTGAAAAGGTTTAGCATGGAAGACTAAAAACCTTGCCCTACCTGTTTCCAGTTTGGTGTTAACCGCTAGTTCCACCTCTATTTAAAGATTGTGGGTAGTCTTCTATATTTGAATGATAATATTACTGAATATCACCTTTGTCAATCTTGCTTTGAGATGCATGTAGGAGTCGAAGGAAAGTCATCGGTTGGCAGTGTAGAGAATACTTAGATATGGTAAGGGTACATATCAGTTTGGTATACAATACACTTATGGGGGTAAGTCTACCTTGGTCAAATACATTGACTCTAATCGGGCTGGAGATCAGTGTTAGGTATCAGATCTATTATAATAAAATGAAATACTGCAGACCAGCGGAACAATAAGATGTAGAGAACCACAACAAAAAATAATACATTCCTTTTTGATGGAAACATGCCCACTTGTTCTCGAGGGGGCAAACTCTAGCAAAGCCATGCTCCATTACACACCTCAAGACAAAGCTTTCCCATGCCTCCCACTCTTATTTATACTAATTCTATCCTCTAAAGAACATTCTAGAGGAAGATCTTCTAGAAGTGGAAACTTCTATTAGGGCCCTTACATTGACTTGTTCATTTATTAAATAGGCCTTTATTAACTAATGTCAATTCCTTATTACATGGAAAATATATTATTCTACCTAATGGAGGGGTTAGGAGAACCCTAACATGTCCCTCCTCGAAGAACAACCCTGCCTTCAAGGCTTTGAGAGATGAGGAAACTGTTGTAGAATGGGTGGTCGGGTTCCAGGGTGGCATCTTCTGTGGAGTTGTGTTTCCATGAACTTAACACTTCCTTGATGGTTCACCGACGGCTACAAACTCACACCGGTCCAAGATTGCTTGTGGTCAGAACTAAATGGAACCTCCTTCATCCAACTCGTGGAAATTGGTTTGAGTGTGGCACTTAGTTCCAATCACTTTCTTAAGCATGAGACATGAAAAAACATGGTGGAGCTTATAATCAATAGGTAGAGCTAACTGGTAGGCCACAAGTCCCACCCACTTGAGAATTGTATATGATCCGTTTGGGAACAAGTTTTTGACAGTGTTAAGCTTTGAGAGAAGTCTACTTATAAGGCTGTAGACAAAGAAACAACCGGTCCCCTTCAACAAATTGACGCCTCGTATCGACCTTGATCTATTTGTTGTTTCATGCAATTATGTACCATGGACCAAATTTTCTAAGTGAGGGTACCTGGAGAATGGTTGCTCTGACCGTAACATTGTTTTCAACCCTTGAAACCTTGAGGCATCCGCATGTATGAGAGAACCGACGATGGCTGTTTCCCATAGACAACTTAAAAAGGAGTCATGCGAGTAGCAGAATGGTAAGATGTGTTTGTACCACCATTCAACGAGGGTAACCACTTAGTCCATTGATTTTGTCCGTTGGATGCAAAACACCACAAATATATCGGGCAATTGTTGACAACTTTAGTTTGGCCATTAGTCCGGGGTGATATGCGGTGTTGAGGATGCAACGGTTTCGAGCCTAAACAATTCCGCCAAAATTGCTTTGTGAAAGTTGGATCTCGGCCGAGACAATAGAATGAGGTACGCTACATGAAGTTTGAATATATTACATAAAGATTTTGAGCCACTCAGAATGGCAGAAGTGAGAAAGTGTTGAAGAGCACATAAATGGTTATAATGGAAAGACGTCATCAACCACCACCATGATGATTGGATCTGCTACAGATCTAGGGAGGCCAACAATGAAATCCATAGAAATATCCCTCCAAATATCAAGTGGAATCAGAAGAGGTTGTAGGTACCAAGCCTTGATCAAGCTCCCTTTTTGCTTTGATAGGTATCACATTCAACTACAAAGGTGCAAACATCTTGTTTCACACCATCCCATAAAAAACGCTTGGGTCTGCTCATAGGTTTTGGTAATCCAGAAATGCCCAACTGTAGGTGAAGAATGAAGTTCAAAAAAGCATCGCGGGATTTAAGTTGTGACTGCTTTCTTAAACATAAATCCAATCTTTTGTGGTTTAAGCTCGCCAAGGTGCCAAGAGTACCTCGGAGAAGCTTGAGAATGGTATAGCGTAACGGTTGATTAGAGAGAATATTGGGGTCTGCAAACATTCCGACCTAATATCTTGGAGCTAATTTGGTACAATGAAAGAGAGGGAAAGAAGGACCCTTCTTCATATTTTACTAGAAAGAGCGTCAACAACCAAAATTTCTTCCCTTCTTTAAATGATCTCTTGCTAATCATATCCAAACAACTGGTCACCCGCTTGTTGTTCCAGGGATGAAATTCTTTTGTTCCAAAATATTTGAGGCTCGATGATCGGGCTTTAATTTGGAAGTAAGGCTCAAATAGATAAGGACGCCAGAGATACATGACATGCAGAATAGCCATCATTTTCTTTCATAGATTGATTGGCCCAAATGTCTCTCTCCTCGAGTTGTTTGCCAGTGAAAGCCAAAGGTCTATCATCTTGCATGCAAACTGCCCTAATTCCTTTCATAGAAGCATCACATTCTAGGACAAAAGTCTTGGTGGCTCCGGGAAGCCGTGACAAGAGTCGCATTAATATAGCCCTTTCAAGGCATGGGAAGGATTGGATCAAATCCACTAGAGTCCAAGTGAACTCATTCTTCTTAAGAAGAGCAATCCAGAGGTGCCGCACCTTGCCATAATTTTGGAAAAATTCTATGATAATACCTTGTTAAACCCAAAAACCACGCTAAAGCTCTTAAGAGTTTTAGGGTGAGGCTAATCCTTCATAGCTTCACTCTTCTTAGGATCCACCAGACGCTTCATCTCTTTGTCGACAACATGACCCGGGATACTCCACATCCTGAGGCCCCAAAGGCACATTTAGACTCGCTTGAGGAAAAGTTTGCAGTCGTAGAGAGTAGATGGAGAACTTGATCTAGCGGCCGGAGTCCAAGTGAAAGCTCTTAAGAAGAGTAAAGGAGAGGTGCCACTCTTGCCATACTTTGAACAAATTTTGTGATAATACCTTGTTAAACCCAAAAGACCATGCAAGCTCTTAAGAGTTTTAGGGCGAATCCAATCCTACATAGCCGGGTGAAAGCCATAACGAAGCAATCGTTTAGTAAAGTACTGAGCATTGCTCAATCCATCCAACAGTCATTAATGACAAGAGTGGTAACGGTTCTGATGGTGAGTTTGTTGAGGGCACGAAAAGTCAGGGACACATGCAACTGGGGCGCTTCGTTTGAGTACCAAGACCACAAGAGAAGAATATGGGATAGTACTAGGACAGATAACACCCGGGCCGAAAGCAATTCTTGAACAATTTTCTCAATTTCATTCTTCCGGAGCAAAGGGATGGCGATAAGGGGGAACATTGGAGGAAGGCTTCTTGGGACTAGAGGGACAAAATGATCATGAACACCACAAGAAGGGGAAGTTCCATGGGGAGTGGGACAGATTTGGAAGGTCAGATGCACAGAGGGTGTCTCAACCGCCTCGAATGGAATGGAGTTGGGCAATAATTCTCGAGTGACCTTTTTGAGGAGCTTTTCCATCTGATGGGAACTCGAAGGATTGGGAGCCTGCTATGATGCCTTGGAATTTATAATCGTTGTTCCTCTTGTTGGAATTGCATGGTTAATTTCTTAAAATCCATGAGAGGGATGGGTCCTAAAGTGCTAAACCATTCAACACCGAAATAATAATGTCACAACTTCCCATGTCTATAGTAAACATATGAGATTTTACGTGGTATTGACCAATTTGTAGGCACACATTTTCACAATGCCTACCACATATTTTGTGGAACCGCCATTGGCAAATTTTCTGGGTTGCCACTAATAAATAACAAGGATTATTAATTTCCTATGCTTAATGTAGCAAATTAGCTTGAGGATTTGGGGGAGAAAACCGCTGAGGTGGGTGTGCAAATTTAAATCAATCGCTCAACTTCTCGGGTGGATCAAGGTAGTATTATCCGTTGGGTAGCTCTTCATTAGGGAAACTTTGGCCTCCCTCGGGCCAACAACATCCTTGGGGAAAGGCCATAAAAGTTTCGCTCCTTTACACTTCATACTGAATTTTTTCACGCTGTAATTGGCAGCGAAGACCCTTAAGTTGGATTTCAACCATTTTTGCCCGAGTTAATTTCTGGATTGAGAGGAATGGGATGAGGGGCATGATTGGGAGGGCGAGGGCAAGCAGGGGAAAAGAGGGTTTGCGGTGCTGGGAAACGACAATTTGTTGTGCTTCCTTGGCACATTAAGTAGATTCCAACCAAGTCTCATTAGCCATGAGGACATGAGCACGAATATCAACCTTGAGGCCATTGATAAAGCATTCTCGAAAAAGGGCATATGACATGCCCTTTGGTTTTGAAAGCCAATCGCTTCAAATGCGAAGTATAAAGTCTCTGTGATTGACTATTTCAACTTGGTCAAACGCCCAAGGAGTTGGTGTTCGTCGCTGCTTCATAAAGTTTTGCCACAACCTGACCAGGCAACATACCCCTAGCTTGAATTTTCACGCCATTGCCACCATTGCCAACGTTTAGGGTCCAAATAGAGGACATCGTAACCAATTTTGGCCAAGTCATCACTGATGCCATGCAAGGAGAAGTAATGTTCCATTTGAGTGATCCAAACAATGGGATCCGGAGCCATCAAATTTGCTCACCTCCACCTCGTGGAAGACGCAGATCACAATGAAAAGGGTTGGACCGAAAATTCGAATTGAGGGAAGTCACACCTTCCTCGGGTAAGTTAGAAGGTTGTTCGGGATGAGGTAGGCCTGTGAAATGGGTAATTTTTCTAGGACCTTGGCAGAAAATAAGTCAAGATGAGACTCAAGGTGGGATGCAAGCTGGCTAGCAATGTGGGAATTGATGTCTTGCTTTAGTTCCTCTTTCATGTAGTCCAGTTTGGTTTCTATGTGGGAATTGATGCGGGTTTCAAGTTCTTGGTTATAGGTGTGTGCCATGGTGAAGGGGAACATGTAAATGTGGCGTGTTGGTTCAAGACAAAAGAGTTACTTCAGTGAAGGGTGCCACCAGAATCACATTAAAGAGAGGAATCTAATGGAATATGTGGGAAATAAGGGGGTCGGAAAAGGTGGGTGGGTCCACTAAAAAGGGCTTAGAAGTGATAGATACCACCGCGATCATGGTATGGGGAATCCAATGGGATAGGTCCCAAAGGAGGATGTCGGGAAGGGGGGTCCGTCCACAGGAAAAAATATTGTTTTAAAAATGATAGGTACCACGACATCGTGGCAAAGAGAGGGATCAAAGAGGATTGGTCCCAAATAAGGGTGCTGGTGGGACCACTATATCTTTTACTTCTGCAAACTTAGAATCCATCAGAAGAATACTACAATGGCAATTTGCCCAAAATGTTAACAAGAAATAATTTGTTGTAGGAATGTCAACTAGAACAAAAAGAGGTGTATTGTGCTAATAACATATCTCTTTGTTCCTTCCCAAGGGTTAGGGTTTTCAGGTCTCAGTATTGGCATATTTGCCTTGTGCTATAGCCTTTTGATATATGATGTGGGGTCGAACAAGAATAATTTAATTCAATATCCTCAAGGACCGTACTTAAGGAGGCTCACCGCATCTTTAAATGCATTCACCCGATTATCTGTGTACTAGAAAGTATCTCCTGGGCAAGTTGTTCTCATGAGTTACTATAGCAATCGCAACCGAACATTATCTAGAGCTAGTTTCAGGATACTTAGGGGACTCCCGATATACTTGTCGGTACATGGGAGTGATGGATATGTAAAGATTATGTCCTGGATGCAAGACTACTCAGGGTACCGACAAGGGTTTCACCGAGGGCTCCAACAAGGTGAAACTTTGGTTTTTAGGCAACCCCATGAAACCATTTGTATTTCCCATTTTTAGTCTTCCCCAAATGTAGTTTTACCCACCAAATGATAGATCTCTATGCTTTAAAGACAACCGACAAGACACGCCCTCTACCCTAAAAAGAAATTCCCATAGTTCAAGCAGAAGAAAGTGCTTCGACACCAATTTGTTAGGCACCGGATCTAGTTTATGTATTACAAAAATGGAAATACCTCGCAGAAAATACCAGTAGAACAATAAAATGTTGAGAACCACAACAAAAAATAATACCTTTTATTAATAGTAAACAATGTTCACTTGTCTCTTCGAAAGGGCAACCCTCCCATGCAGCAATGCCTCTATTACAGTAATTCTCAATACAAGGCTTTCTCATATCCTCCTACTCTTATTTATTTTAATTCTATCTTCTAAAGAATATCCTAGAGGAAGATCTTTCTAGATGGAAGCTCTTATTAGGTCTCTTACATTGACTTGTTCATATTTGATAAATAGGCCTTATTAATCAATGTCGGCCTTTATTACATGGAAAATATATTCTCTACCTAATGAGGGGTTAGGGAGGTTAGGTCCCCAACAATCAGGGATGAATCTGACATCTACTCTAAGGGTTATAATTTTATTTTGGCACAGGGCCTGTTATCACAGCTGGACAGGGGGCAGTATGGATTCAGACATTATTTGTTGAGCTTGGACTTCGTTAGGAGCAGGTGACTTCACTTCGATGTGATGGCCGACTTCGTGGCCTATTTAATGGTCATTTATAATACTAATATATTTAGTAGGTTATTAATGTGAAGGTCACATCTGTTACCCCATTGCAATATATAAAGGGGTCTTGTATCGCATTTTATTAATCATGAACATGATTGAATATCATTACATTTATGTATTGTGTTCTTAACTTGTGCTGTGAGGAGTCTCTTTATTTCCGATCCTTGTTTTTTATATCTATTTCTGACACCCTCGGAGGGGCGGGGCGGGGTTCGCCTGCCCTAATTTTCATTTGAAATTATATTCTAGGGGAGTGTTTTTGCTTATTTATTGTTTTTTCTGTGTACTGTCTTTGTTCCATGTATTGTGGTCCATAATAACTCATGTATATATATGTATTTTTGTGACTGGTAAACACTACTATTTTAATTTTTGTACATGTAGGGCTGCCTTATGTCAAGGCACTTAAAGGGTTAGATGAAATGGAGTTTCCTCATTCAGAGATGTGCTTTATCATAGAGACTGCACTTAACAGCATGTGCTCTGATTATGGGCATTGAAGGAGTGAAATTGACCTTCATAGTTTTGATTCAAATCCTTAGCTTGGTATTTGGTCGTTGATGTTCTGGCCTTAGGAAGTTAGGATTGATCTTATCTTGCATTTCTTGGTCCTGTTATTCAACTCAGCACAGGTGTGGGGTGATTGGACTGGGACTGGGACTGTAGCTGTTTTCTCTCGAGATGAAGGATTAGGAACTTGCCACAGGCTTGAGTTCAGTATAGAGAGTTTCATTCACTTACGCTGGAGTTTGGACCTCCTGGTTGTTCTACTTCATCTCTGTTTAGCTTCTCTTGAACATGGGGTGAAGCCTATGAGGGGTCAGGCTTCTCGTTTTCCTTATCCTGCTTGGGTTAAGCAGTGTTTTGTTCCTCCAGAGCTTGAAAGGGGTTCAATTCAGCTGCCTTTGCTTTTGTGGTTGTCTTTTTCTTTTCTGTTCTCTTCTTTACTGTTTGCCTTTCCAGTTTCTGATGAATATTCTGGTTTATAGGGGAGAGGAGGAGATGGAATCTGCTCTCCCTGGCAATTTCCAAGAGTATGAGCGTGTTAAATGTCCATGTTTAGTTGTTGATCATGGAGGAGCATGAATCTCTTCCTTTTTTTCCCGTTGTGCTGGGGGCATAGACATGCAAGGTGCCCTAGTTTAAACCAGATCCTGCAATTAAAAGGAACATTCTTGTAATCCAATAGGTCCTAGGAAAAACCTATTGTCTGCAGGTTGACTGAGGCTGGTAGTGGCTTGTTAAGATCCAGACCTATGCACAGTAGTGCATATGACAAGTTGGTGCACCCTGAGGTAATCTTGGAGGCTATCAGATAGGAGCCCATTTCCTAATCTCTGTGAACATTGAACTGTGCCAAAATTCCAAGGGTAAGCTTGGTAGCCTTACCCAAACCAGTGTGGAAGAAGGGGTCTCTTCAAAGGGGTTGAAGCCTAGGTCACAGTTTCATAAACAGATCCACACTCCCCATTATCCATGGACTTTTCACTCACATGGTGATCATTTCTGCTGATGGCTGAATGTCTATAAAATGACATATTAGTGCTGATTTAAGCAGGCGTTCAATATGGCCTGTATCATTTCAGGTTTTAAAACTATAATTGGGGGCTTCTGCTGGTTGAAAGGCTTCATGTGGCACGATCCTTGGGTGTTGATAGTAGCGTCTGATACCTTTTTTTCTTGAGAAGATAGTCCAGCTGATCAATCTAAGAAGATTGGGTGCCCAATGCTGGTTCTGAAGACTCCAATATAAGGCGGCTTCACTGTTAGAATTTGATAGCTCAGAGGTACTTCTGCATTGGCGGCGCCCAACAGGTGGAAGTAACTGAGCACACTTTCTTCCTCATGACTTTATAATGAGTTTTTATAAAGTAACTTTATAAAGTGATTTTATAAAGTAACTTTATAAAGTGATTTTATAAAGTTGGGTCCTCTTATTTTTAAATGTAAAAGTGACTTTATAATGTTATGGGTCACTTTAGTAACTTAAGTGACCTCAACGAATGATTAAGTCGTGACCGTTGATCTCAAGGGAAAGTGAAGAGTCACTCAAGGGAGACGAAGGGTTAGAGGAGTTACATTTCGAAAATGCTTAAAGACAGCTCATGAGGGAGAGATGGGGTGCACTTTTGAGGAGAGTGAGAGAGAAGGTGAAAAGGCACGTTTCCCAAGAGAGAGTGCTAGCTTGGAGGAAGAGCTACAACAATGGGGGTTTGGCACACATCCCTAGGAGAGGGATTGGCACACAACCCAAGAAGTATTTGTTGCATTTTTTCTACAGTCCGTACAACAGTTATTGGAGAGGCTGTACAGCTGTGCAAGCTGGCCATACAGCAGATTAGGAGCATGGAAATCGAGGCTGAGTGTTTACAGCAGGTGGGCACAATTTCCTATGCAGATTTGCTGAGTATTTCTGTTCTATACTGTACTGTTTCTTTTGGCACAATTTCTATGCAGACTGGTGAGATTGTTTGTGGAGATTTGTTGGCTGTCCTGGGCCGTACAGGCCGTACAGTCTTGACATTCTGCCCTGGATATAATCTGGAACTGTTTGCATAGAGAAGTAATCTGCTGAGGTGAAGAGACAGTCTGTTTTTATGTTGATACTGTTTGCTGTTGTAAAAGTTCTGAATTCCTTGAGCTGAATAAAAGCACTCTTTCTCCTCAAATCTGTCCTATTTTCTGTGTTATTCTTCATGGGTTTTTGCCCAGAATTTTGGTGCCAAATGTGTGATTTTGTTCACTGTTCATGAGTATTTTGCTGTTGTTATATTTCAGATTGCTTAGTTATTTGTGTTATAGCTCATAGTCCAATATTTGCATGTTGTTATATTGCTATATTGGTGTACTACTATAGGAGGTTGAAATTTGGTATTGACTAAGTATGGGACTGATATATATATATATATTTTAACATGGTATCAAAGTTAGGGCTCTAAAGTTCAGTGGGCAGCTTTGGCACTTGGGACAACAAGTGATTTGCTGGGGCATTTGCTTGAAGAAGGGAGAAGAGGTTATTTGTCAGGTGAACAAAGATGACTTTCAGCATTAGGTTTGAAGATAGGTTGGAGGGGATTTCCAACTACCTGCAGTGGAAGGTTAGAATCACTGGTGTTCACAAGGAGAATAAATTGTGGTCGTTTGCGAACACCATCGTGCCTGTACCTACATCAGATCCCATAGCTCTTGATGTTCATGAGCTGAAGGAAGCCAAGACTCAGAGAATCATCTTGGATGGGGTCAAAGACTACCTTATTCCACACTTGGATGAGAAGAAAACAACCAAAGAGATGTGGGATGCACTGAAAAGTTTGTATGAGGCAAAGAACGAGAACTGGAAAATGGCTCTCCGAGTCAAGCTCCATAGTGCTAGGATGGCCAAAGGAGAGAGTGTGGCCACCTACCTCACCCGAGTTGCATAGGTGAAGAACGAGTTGGCAGTTGTTGGAGAAATTATTCCCGACTCAGAGTTGGTGCGGATAGCCCTCAAAGGCTTCACCAAGGAGTGGGATGTTTTCGTGAAGTGCGTGGTGGGGAGAGAGAAGCTCCTTGACTGGAGCAGATTGTGGGATGACTTTACGTAGGAGGAGATCCGGGAGGGCTCTCAGGAAAATGTAGTGGATGGTGCAGACGACAAGAACGTTTCTCTTGTGGGAAAGAGCAATTAGAAGAAGAAGTACATGAGCAAGGTGAGATGCTTTGCATGTCACAAGACTGACCACTATGCTAGTCAGTGTCTGAACAACAAGAAGAAGAAACTGGAACCAGAGGTGTCGGCCAGCAGAGATTGCAGAGTTTGCTGAGAGATATGAGAGGGAGTTCTCTCTCATGACTGGTCCCGTGGATAGTGGGTGCCTAGCATTCGAGGACATTGAGTCATGGTTTGTGGACAGTGGAGCTTCTCGACACATGACAGGGTTGAGGTCAATTTTCTTCAATTTTACAAAGATAGACTCAGACTGCAAAGTGAATTGTGGAGCCGGCCCACAACTTGCAGTAAAGGGGGTTGGAAGGGTTAGATTCCAACTAGAGTCATGAGGTTTTCTGGAGGTTGCCGAGGTATTGTATATTCCAGAGTTGACTGTTTACTTGCTCTCAGTGTCATCTTTGGATGAGAGTGGATTTGGAGTTGTCTTCTACGGTGGACATGTGTTTTTATATCCTGTGGGAGCAACTACATACGCAACAATGATGCTTGGTGTCGTGTATGAGGGCCTGTACAGGTTGTTGGGTCGACCTGTGTTGGGGTCCAATGGATTTCTGGACTCAGATTCTGTGTTGGAGAGTGGGTAGATTGCACAGGAGAGAGTTGATATCGGGGACTCAGTGCTCTTCCGGGACTCTCAGAGGACTCAGTAGGCATGAGTGGACACAGATGGATGCTCATGAGAGTGTGCAATCTCCTAGGAGCATGTCTTCAGTTCATGGAACAATAGAGGAAGCAGCAAAGGCTTCTAGTGCAGTGGGAGTAGTGGCTTCTTGTTTAGAGGGAGCAAAGACCTCTGGTACAGAGGGAGCAAAGACTTCTGGTACAGAGGGAGCAACTATGGCAACTGATGAGTTGGAGACGAATTATGGTGGTGATACCAGAAGTACCTTTCTTGTTAAGAGGGAGTGTTAGAATTTGGTAGCTTGGAGGTACTTCTGCATTGGCGGTGCTCAGCATATGGAAGTAACCAGGCACACTTTCTTCCTCATGACTTTATAAGGAGTTTTTATAAAGTAAACTTT
>SNQJ01S0110562.1:47796-67785 GCA_010110895.2 Picea sitchensis
CGTAACGAAGTTTGGCCAAGTCATCAGTGATGCCATGCAAGGAGAAGTAATGTTCCATTTGAGTGATCCAACCAATGGGATCCGAGCCATCAAATTTGTTCACCTCCACTCGTGGAAGACGCAGATCACAATGAAAGGGGTTGCACTGAAAATTCTGGGAATTGGAGGAAGTTGCACCTTCTGTGTTAGAAGGTTGTTCAGATGAGGTAGGGCCTCCAGGAAATGGCAATTTTTCTAGGACCTTGGCAACAAAGGAGTCAAGGTGGGATGCAAGCTGGCTAGCAATGTGGGAATTGATGTCCTGCTTCAGTTCCTCTTTCATGTAGTCTAGTTTGGCTTCTACGTGGGAATTGATGCGGGTTTCAAGTTCTTGGTTATAGGTGTGTGCCATGGTGAAGGGGAAACACAGAAACGGGGCGGTTGGTTCGCACAAAAAAAGAGTTACTAGTGAAGGGTGCCACTAGAATCAGTACAAAGAGAGGAATCCAATGGAAGAAGTGGGAAATAAGGGGGTCGGAAAGGGTGGGTGGGTCCACAGAAAAAGGGATTAGAAGTGATAGATACTACCGCGATCAGGGCGAGAAGGCGAATCCAATGGGATAGGTCCCAAATATGGGTGCCGAGAAGGGGGTCTGGTCCACAGGAAAAATAAGGCTTAAAAATGATAGGTACCACGACGATCAGGGCAAAGAGAGGGATCAAAGAGGATTGGTCCCAAATAAGGGTGCTAGTGGGACCACTATACTCCTTTTTTTACTTCTGCAAACTTAGAATCCGTCCGAAGAATACTACAACGACAATTTGCCCAAAATGTTAACAAGAAATAATTTGTTGTAGGAATGTCGCAACTGGAATGCAAGAGGCAGGGTTGTGTGACAATATATCTCTTCTGTTCCTTTCCCAAGGGTTGGGTTTTCAGGGTTCCTACAGACAAGGGTTTGCCTTGTGCTATAGCTCTTTGATATACATGCGAGGTCGAACAGTAGTACTCGACCCAATATCTCAGGGCACCAACTAAGGAGGCTCGACCGTACCCTTAGCCGTACTACCCGATTACCCAGGTACTAGAAAGTATCTTCCCAAGTGTTGTTCTCGTTGTTACTATAGCAATCAGGCAACCGATCGATTGATCTAGAGTTGGTTTCAGGAGACTTAGGGGACTCCTGATATACCTGCTGGTACATGGGAGTGATGGCGGTGTACAGATTTTGTCTGATGCAGTACTACTCGAGGGGTACCGACATGGGTTACCGAGGTTTCCAACAAGGTGAAACGTTTGTTTCTAGGCAACCCTAGGAAACCATTTGTATTTCCTGCGTGTAGTCTTCCCCACCTCAAATTTACTCGCTAAGCGACATATCTCTATGCTTTAAAGACACCGACAGTACACGTCTCTACCCTGAAAAAGAAATTCCCACAGTTTCCGCAGAAGAAAGTGCTTTGATACCACTTGTCAGGTACCGGAACTATTATATTAAGCAAAAAAAGGAAATACTACAGAAAATACCAGCGGAACAATAAGATGTAGAGAACCACAACAAAAAATAATATCTTTATTGATAGTAAACAATGTTCACTTGTCTCTTCGAGTGGGCAACCTCCGACAGAGCAATGCTCTATTACAGTAATTCTCAAAACAAAGCTTTCTCATGCCTTCTACTCCTATTTATACTAATTCTGTTTTCTAAAGAACATTCTAGAGGAAGATCTTTCTAGAAGCAGAAGCTTCTATTAGGTCTTCTTACATTGACTTGTTCATATTTATTAAATAGGCCTTATTAACTAATGTCGGCCTTTATTACATGGAAAATATATTATTCTACCTACGCGAGGGGTTAGGGAGGTTAGGTCCCTAACAATCAGGATGAATTGACATCTACTTCTGGTTATACATATTTTCTTGGCACAGGGCCTGTTATCACAGCTGGACAGGGGGCAGTATGGATTCAGACATTATTTGTTGAGCTTGGACTTCATTAGGAGCAGGTGACTTCACTTCGATGTGATGGCCGACTTCATGGCCTATTTAATGGTCATTTATAATACTAATATATTTAGTAGGTTATTAATGTGAAGGTCACATCTGTTACCCCATTACAATATATAAAGGGGTCTTGTATCGCATTTTATTAATCATGAACATGATTGAATATCATTACATTTATGTATTGTGTTCTTAACTTGTGCTGTGAGGAGTCTCTTTATTTCCGATCCTTGTTTTTTATATCTATTTCTGACACCCTCGGAGGGGCGGGGCGGGGTTCGCCTGCCCTAATTTTCATTTGAAATTATATTCTAGGGGAGTGTTTTTGCTTATTTATTGTTTTTTCTGTGTACTGTCTTTGTTCCATGTATTGTGTCCACCATAATAATCATGTATATATATGTATTTTTGTAACTGGTAAACACTACTATTTTAATTTTTGTACATGTAGGGCTGCCTTATGTCAAGGCACTTAAAGGGTTAGATGAAATGGAGTTTCCTCATTCAGAGATGTGCTTTATCATAGAGACTGCACTTAACAGCATGTGCTCTGATTATGGGCATTGAAGGAGTGAAATTGACCTTCATAGTTTTGATTCAAATCCTTAGCTTGGTATTTGGTCGTTGATGTTCTGGCCTTAGGAAGTTAGGATTGATCTTATCTTGCATTTCTTGGTCCTGTTATTCAACTCAGCATAGGTGTGGGGTGATTGGACTGGGACTGGGACTGTAGCTGTTTTCTCTCGAGATGAAGGATGAGGAACTTGCCACAGGCTTGAGTTCAGTATAGAGAGTTTCATTCACTTATGCTGGAGTTTGGACCTCCTTGTTGTTCTACTTCATCTCTGTTTAGCTTCTCTTGAACATGGGGTGAAGCCTATGAGGGGTCAGGCTTCTCGTTTTCCTTATCCTGCTTGGGTTAAGCAGTGTTTTGTTCCTCCAGAGCTTGAAAGGGGTTCAATTCAGCTGCCGCTGTTTTCTCTCGAGATGAAGGATGAGGAACTTGCCACAGGCTTGAGTTCAGTATAGAGAGTTTCATTCACTTATGCTGGAGTTTGGACCTCCTTGTTGTTCTACTTCATCTCTGTTTAGCTTCTCTTGAACATGGGGTGAAGCCTATGAGGGGTCAGGCTTCTCGTTTTCCTTATCCTGCTTGGGTTAAGCAGTGTTTTGTTCCTCCAGAGCTTGAAAGGGGTTCAATTCAGCTGCCTTTGCTTTTGTGGTTGTCTTTCTTTTCTTCTGTTCTCTCTTTACCTCGTTTGCCTTCCAGTTCTTGGATGAATATCTCTGTTTAGAGGAGGAGATGGAATCTGCTCTCCCTGGCAATTTCCAAGAGTATGAGTGTGTTAAATGTCCATGTTTAGTTGTTGATCATGGAGGAGCATGAATCTCTTCCTTTTTTTTCCGTTGTGCTGGGGGCATAGACATGCAAGGTGCCCTAGTTTAAACCAGATCCTGCAATTAAAAGGAACATTCTTGTAATCCAATAGGTCCTAGGAAAAACCTATTGTCTGCAGATTGACTGAGGCTGGTAGTGGCTTGTTAAGATCCAGACCTATGCACAGTAGTGCATATGACAAGTTGGTGCACCCTGAGGTAATCTTGGAGGCTATCAGATAGGAGCCCATTTCCTAATCTCTGTGAACATTTAACTGTGCCCAAATTCCAAGGGTAAGCTTGCTAGCCTTACCCAAACCAGTGTGGAAGAAGGGGTCTCTTCAAAGGGGTTGAAGCCTAGGTCACAGTTTCATAAACAGACCCACACTCCCCATTATCCATGGACTTTTCACTCACATGGTGATCATTTCTGCTGATGGCTGAATGTCTATAAAATGACATATTAGTGCTGATTTAAGCAGGCGTTCAATATGGCCTGTATCATTTCAGGTTTTAAAACTATAATTGGGGGCTTCTGCTGGTTGAAAGGCTTCATGTGGCACGATCCTTGGGTGTTGATAGTAGCGTCTGATACCTTTTTTTCTTGAGAAGATAGTCCAGCTGATCAATCTAAGAAGATTGGGTGCCCAATGCTGGTTCTGAAGACTCCAATATAAGGCGGCTTCACTGTTAGAATTTGATAGCTCAGAGGTACTTCTGCATCGATGGCCTAACAGGTGGAAGTAACTGAGCACACTTTCTTCCTCATGACTTTATAATGAGTTTTTATAGCAACTTTATAAAGTGATTTTATAAAGCAACTTTATAAAGTGATTTTATAAAGTTAAACCCTATTTTAAAATGTAAAAGTGACTTTATAATGTTATGGGTCAATTTTTAGTAACTTAAGTGACCTCAAATCTAATGATTAAGTCATGACCGCTGATCTCAAGGGAAAGGAAGAGTCACCAAGGGAGACTTAAGGGCTATATTTACTGAAATGCTTAAAGACAGCTCCAAGGAGACGATGGGGTGCACCTGAGGAGAGTGAGAGAGAAGGCAGTGCTAACGCTTCCCAAGAGAGAGTGCTAGCTTGGAGGAAGAGCTACAACAATGGGGGTTTGGCACACATCCCTAGGAGAGGGATTGCACACAACCCAAGAAGCATTTGCTTTACTCTTTTCCAACAGTCCCAGCACAACAGCTGGCTTGCAGTGCCGTGCCAGCCAAAAGTAAGCTGGCCACAGCGCATTAGAGCATGGAAATCGAGGGCTGAGGCTTTGCCAGGCACAATTCTATGCAGATCGGTTGAGCATTCTGTCTCTATAATTGCACTGTTTCTGTCACCCCCATGACCTGGTGAGATTGGTTGTGGAGACTTGTTGTCCTGGGTCAGACAGGCCGCGCTACAGTCTTGACATTCTGCCCTGGATATAATCTGGAACTGTTTGCATAGAGAAGTAATCTGCTGAGGTGAAGAGACAGTCTGCGTTTTTATGCTGATACTCTTTGCTGTTGTAAAAGTTCTGGACCCTGATTGAATAAAGAGACGCTTTTCTCAAAATCTGTCCTATTTTCTGTGTTATTCTTCATGGGAATTTGCCCAGAATTTTGGTGCCAAATCTGTGATTTTATCTGCTGTTATGAATTATTTCTGCTGTTGTTAGCATTCTCAGATTGCTTAGTTATTTCAGGTTATAGCTCATAGTCCATTTGCATGTTGTTATATTGCTATATTGGTGTACTACTATAGGAGGTTGAAATTTGGTATTGACTAAGTATGGGACTGATATATATATATATATATTAATACAAAATGCTAGGGCTCTGAAGTTCAGTGGGCAGCTTTGACACTCTTTGGGGACAACAAGTGATTTATTGGGGCATTTGCTTGAAGAAGGGAGGAGGTTCTTTGTCAAGGACCAAAGATGACTTTCTAGCGCTGGTTTGAAGATAGGTTGGAGGGATCTCCAACTACATGGAAGGTTAGAATCACCAAAGGTTCACAAGGAAAATAAAATTGTGGTTGTTTTATAACAATTCATCGTTCTCAGACTGTATCAGATCCCATAGCTCTTGATGTTCATGAGGGGAATGAAGCTAAGACTCAGAATTGACGTGGGTCAAAGACTCACCTTTATTCCACACACACTTGGATGAGAAGAAAACAACCAAAGAGCTGGGATGTACTAAAAGTTTGTATGAGGCAAAGAACTAGAACCGAAAGATGGCCTCCTGACAAGCTCCATAGTGCTAGGATGGCTAAAGGAGAGAGTGTGCCCACCTACCTCACCCGAAAGGTAATAAAAGTGAAGCATGAGCAGAAGCCATTGGAGAAATTCATTCCTGACTCGAAGCTGGAAAAAGGATAGCCCCTCAAAGGCTTCCACCAAGGAGTGGGATGTTTCGCAGCTGGTGAGAGAAGCCTTGACTCGAGCAGATTGTGGGATGACTTTACAAAAAAGGAGATCAGAGAGGGGTCTCAGGAAAAGGCAATGATGGTGCAGACGACAAGAATGTTACTCTTGTCCTAAAGGGAAATGAGAAGAAGAAATACATGAGCAAAGTGAGATGCTTTACATGTCACAAGATCCACCACTACAACTAGTCGTCCCAACAAGAAGAAGAAGAAACTGGATCCAGAAAATGATCACAGGACGTGAGTTTGCTGAGGGAGTTCTCTCAAGGACCGTCCCCGGTGGGTGTGGGTGCCCAGGCATCTTGAGGACATCGAGTCACATTTGTGGACAAAGGGAGCTCTCGGCTAATAGATAGGGTTGAATCAATTTTCTCAATCTTAAAGATAGACTCGACCAGTAAAGGAATTGTGGTTTTACCACAATCCCAGAAGGGGCTGGAAGGGTTGATCCAACTAGAGTCAGTTTCTCTGAGGTTGCCGAGACATATTCCAAAGTTGATCAAGCTTACTGTTCTGTCATCTTTGGATGAGAGTGGATTTGGAGTTGGTTTCTACCTGGACATGTGCTTTTATATCCAAGCAACTACACATCACTCCAACAATATTGTTTGGTGTCAGGCATGAGAGGTTGTATAGGTTGTTGGGTTGACCTGTGTTGGAGTCCAATGGATTTATGGACTCAGATTCTATGTTGGAGAGTGGGTAAGTGGTATGAGAGAGAGAGTTGATACCGGGACTCACAAGTTGCTCTCCTGACTCTCAGAGGACTCAGAGGGCATGAGTGGGATGATGGATGCTCACAGAGTGTGCACTCCTAGGAGCATGTCTCTCTGGCCTGTGAACAACAGAGGGTAGCAAAGAAAGTACCCCAGCATAAAGTGGGAGTAGTGGCTCTCACTGTGAGGGAGCAAAGACTTTTGGTAAAGAGGGAGCAACTATGGCAACCCATGACTCTGGGAGACGACTATGGTGATACTGGCACCTCTCAAGTAAGAGGGAGCAGGAATTTGCAGTTCTGAGGTACTTCCTGGGTGATTGGCAAAGGCTCCAAACATGTAGAAGCAACCAAGCACACTTTCTTCCTCGTGACTTCATAATGAGTTTTTATAAAGCAACTTTTATATAGTGATTTTATAAAGTTGGGTCCCTTTATTTTTAAATGTAAAAAGTGGTCTCTGTTAAGTGGGTCACTTTAGTAACTCTAAGTGACCTCTAAATCCTAATGATTGAGTCAAAATCGTTGACCCTAAGGGAAAGTGAAGTATCAAGGGAGACCAAGGGTTGAGGAGCTACATTTCAAAATGCTAAAGGCAGCCTCCAAGTGAGGGAGAGGAGAAGCAAATTTTTAAGGGAGAGTGAGAGAAAGGTGAAAGGGGTATGCTTCCCAAAGAGAGAAGTGCTATATTTGGAGGAAGAGCTACAAACAGCAATCATGATCCCAGGGAGAGTGGACTGGCATGCAACCCAAGTAGAAATATTTGAGCTGCATTTTTCTAAGGCTAGTCCAGGCCAACAAAGGCCATTGGAGGGGCCATACACTCTGCAAGCTGGCCATACAGCAGATTAGGAGCACAAAAATCGAGGCTGAGTGTTTACAGGAGGTGGGCACAATTTCCTAGGCAGATTTGCTGAGTATTTCTGTTATACCAAAATTGCTTCCTTTGGCACAAATTTCTATGCAGGCTAGTGATTGTTTGTGGAGAGATTGTTGGCTGTCTTGGGCCGTACAGGCTGTACAGTCTTGACATTCTGCCCTAAATATAATCTGGAACTGTTTGTATAGAGAAGTAATCTGCTGAGGTGAAGAGACAGTCTGTGTTTTTATGTTGATACTCTTTGCTGTTGTAAAAGTTCTGATTTTTCTGAGCTGAATAAAGCACTCTTTCTCCTCAAATCTGTCATATTTTCCGAGTTATTCTTCATGGGTTTTGCCCAGATTTTTATGTTCCAAATGTGTGATTTAGTCTACTGTTCATGAGTATTCCACTGCTGTTATATTTCAGATTGTTTAGTTATTTGTGTTCAGCTCATAGTTCAATATTTGCATGTTGTTATATTGCTATATTGGTGTACTACTATAGGAGGCTGAAATCTGGTATTGACCAAGTATGGGACTGATATATATAATTTTAACATTCACTGCTGCATGGAGAATGAGCTGGAGCAAGAAAAAACAAAAAAATGCAAAAGAGACAGGGTAGCAGAAGGAAGAAAACGAAGAAAAATACAATACCTAAAAGGAAATGAAGATTGCAATGGCTTGATTCTTGCAAAGCTCTCTGGAATGGACATATCATCATAGCAGGCTCCATGAAGATTCAGTGCTGCTCCATGGTGGCACCCAAAAAGCACCTGTCTGAAACCATTCCTGCAATCTCCCTTCATTGCTTGTTATGACATGTCTATATTGACATATTTGTAAACCGAAGATTCTGCATTTGTTTGTCAAAATGATTGTACACTAAGCGGGAAGGTTGAACATTACTCTCAATTATTATATATGTACAGATTCACAGAACAGTAGAGATTTTATTTTGGCAACTCCGGGCTCTTTTTGAGACAGCAAAGCAAATGAATTGGACATTTCAAGCTAAAGTGGTGACAAATAGCCTAGTCAAATGAGGCATGTTTTATACATTTTAACTATGATGCTTTTTGGTCATTTGTGGTATGTATCACAGTCAAATGTCAAGATGCAGTGTAAGTTTATGGGATTTCATTTTTTATTTTGAAACTCATATTTTGATGGTTAGTTTTATGATTGAATTGATTAATTTTTTTAAGATAATCCACAATTCACTTTTGCAGATTTAGATTTACATCATCTGGATTAGATTTAGGCTTTATCTACTATGTAAGGGACTGAGTTGTGGCAAGTAGCCTGTCAGGAAATATGCAATCGGGTTAATTTGTTTGATGCTTAGTCGCCATGTTCGATTTCAAATTTTGTTGAATCTCAAGCAGTGGTGAATTTAATAGGTTGTGGTTTCTTCCTAATGAGTCTATGTACCAGATTAATTTTTTAGACTGACAAAATATGTCAAAACATACACACATATGACATCTTAACTTTTTTCAGTGTTGAAATTTAATTTGACATGTTCTGTGGTCAAATTTGAGTTAAAAACATTTGTATTTGTGTTTTTGTTTGAACTATGAAGTTGTTATAATGAAATTCATTAATTTACTTATTCTTTGCATTATGACATTTTTTCCAGTATGAAAATGAACCTAAGTGACTTAGGATTGATGTTAAGGTCACCATACTTTACCTGAAGCTGATAAATTATGGGTGCTTCCAGATGTGGGTTATACTGCTGTTTTTGTAAGCAGTTTATCTGTACCAATTTCAAAGCTTCCTAATTCAATGCATTTTCAGGTATTAATACCGACATTTTAGTAATATATATTTTCCTTTGGGGGAAAGACCTACTAGTACACAAGTATTTTTACTAAAAGCCCCTGAAATGAAACAAGGTACTCTGTGAGGCTTATCCAGCTGGACACCTTGTATAGTGATTAACAAATTTCTAGCAACTAATCTTCATTGCAATGTCACTACATCACACATCTTTGGAGCATTACATACTGAAAAAAAGATTTCTAAGAGACTCTATACTTCTCTAATGAATAGAAGCTGGCCGGTCGCAACATCATACATTTTTTTAGTATTGTATACAATATAAGGGTTTCCAATCAATATGTACGCTCAACTGAACTGGACAAGTTGACAGACCCAGTTATATATTTCATGCCCATTGAAACCAACCCTTTGTTGAAAGTTGTTAGAATTTGTTGCAATGGGTCACTCTCTCTCATCACTTGTTTTAATGCCTCTCACATTAAGATGTTCATCGTGATGACTTCCATTTACAGATTTTGAAGCTTTCCCATTCTATGTGAGTCCTGGCATCAATGTTGTCATTTTGTGTGTTCCATAGTGGGCTTAATCATAAGTGGTTAGAAGGTGATAATTGAAAATTCATAAGCAGGTAGGTCCGCACCTCCCAAGCCATGGTGAAAAGTGATAACATAAAATGAATTCACATGGAGAGCTAGCATTGAACGCTTAGCTTCAGAAACTCTAAAATCAATAAAGCTGCTCACTGACACTCTTTCTTTCAACGCTTTCATTTGTTTTAAGAGCCATTGACACTTTAAGTGTCCAACTACCTCCAAAATATGAGATATATTCTCCCCAATTCCGAGCACAATATGGATTTTATCTCATATTTCCTTGGCAAGCATGAAAACCTTGTCTTTGGTCTTGTTAGAATGAAGTTGAGTTACCGTTGCAAGTGGTGCATGTTGCCCCCTCAAAGGAAACTACTTCTAGACCACCCTCTCAGGGGTGCATTGACGCTGCTTGGATGATCTCTCCTGCTCATATCCTCTGGTTTAAACACGTTCTTTTAGTTCTTCCATCAGAGACACAACGACCCATGAGTTCTTTCAAATGACTCTACCATAGTATATTAGCTCCTATGCCTCACAACTTAGATGTTATGTGCCCTCATAGATGGAACTTCACGCATGATCTTTATTTTTTCATTGATCAACTCTGATTTCATGTTTGGATGTTTTACTTAGAAGTGGTGTGATGCTTTCTAACCTTGTCATGAAAGTAATAAACACTGAGTTTGATCTAATAATATTTCTCAACAATACACACTTTTATTATTTTGTCTCGTTATATCATGGGGATTACAATTAACTTGTGATAAATGTCATTATGACTTGGGCCAAATCATACTATTGATGAACTAGTTGAGTAGCGTATTCATATTCTAACCACACCTAACACTTTCCACTTCCCTTTCACCACATAGCATTCCTAAAAAAAGATATTATCTGCAATGAGAGCTACATTTGAACTCCAAGCTTCGCAAACTCAAAATAAAAAATATGTCACTGACACTCTTTCTAACGCTTACTTGGTTTCTTAAGAGCCATTACATCTTTAAAGTGTCCAATCCAACATATATTCTTCCCTACAATTCTGAGCACAATATGGATTTTATCTCATATTTCCTTGGCAAGAACGAGAACCTTGTCTTTGGTCTTGTTAGAATGAAGTTGAGTTACCGTTGCAAATGGTGCATGTTTCCCCCTCAAAGGAAACTACTTCTAGACCACCCTCTCAGGGGTGCATTGATGCTGCTTGGATGAACTTTCCTACTCGAATCTAGGTGCTTGGATGAGCTCTCCTAGAATCTATTTTTCCAGGCTTGTTCTTTCAGTTCTTCCATCAGAGACACGACGACCCATGAGCTCTTTCAAATGACTCTACCATAGTATATTAGTGCCTATGCCTCACAACTTAGATGTTATGTGCCCTCACATATGGTTTTGGTTTTTAGACTGACAAATAAAAAACAAAACATACACAATATATGACATCTTAATTTTTTTCAGTGTTGACATTTAATTTGACATGTTCTGTGGTCAAATTTGAGTTAAAAACATTTGTATTTGTGTTTTTGTTTGAAGTCATGTTATAATGAAATTTATTAATTCTATTTATTCTTTTGCATTGGCGACATTTTTTTCCATGAAAATGAACCCAAGTGACTTAGGATTGATGTTAAGGTCACCATACTTTACCTGAAGCTAATAAATTATGGGTGCTTCCAGATGTGGGTTATACTGCTGTTTTTGTAAGCAGTTTATCTGTACCAATTCCAAAGCTTCCTAATTCAATGCATTTTCAGGTATTAATATCATGATTTTTATTTTAATATATATTTTTTTCCTTTTGGGGCAAAAGGACCCACATTAGTACACAAGATTTTAAATGCTAGAAGTCTTTGAAGTTTGTACAAGGTGTATTTTGTGAGGCTTATCCAGCTGGACACCTTGTATAGTGATTAACAAATTTCTAGCAACTAATCTTCATTGCAATGTCACTACATCACACATCTTTGGAGCATTACATACTGAAAAAAGGTTTCTAAGAGACTCTGTACTTATCTAATGAATAGAAGCTGGCTGGTCACAACATCATACATTTTTTTAGCATAGCAAATATAAGGGTTTCAATCAATATGTACGCTCAACTGAACTGGACAAGTTGACAAACCCAGTTATATAGTTCATGCCCATTGAAACCAACCCTTTGTTGAAAGTTGTTAGAATTTGTTGAAACAGGTCACTCTCTCTCATCAATTGTTTTAATGCCTCTCACATTAAGATGTTAATCGTGATGACTTCATTTACAGATTTTGAAGCTTTCCCATTCTATGTGAGTCATGGCATCAATGTTGTCATTTTGTGTGTTCCATAGTGGGTTTAATCATAAGTGGTTAGAAGGTGATAATTGAAAATTCATAAGCAGGTAGGTCCACACCTCCCAAGCCATGGTGAAAAGTGAGAAGATGGGTGCCTAGTTTGCATGGAGAGCTACATTTAAACGCCAAGCTTCGCAAACTCAAAATAAAAAAGCTTTCACCGGTTAATTCTTCTTCTTTCAACACTTTCATTTGGTTTTAAGAGTCATTGGCATTTAAAAGTGTCCAACTACTTCCAAAATATGAGATATATTCTTCCCTACAATTCTGAGCACAATATGGATTTTATCTCATATTTCCTTGGCAAGAACGAGAACCTTGTCTTTGGTCTTGTTAGAATGAAGTTGAGTTACCATTGCAAATGGTGCATGTTGCCCCCTCAAAGGAAACTACTTTGTGGTTCAATTCTCCTCAAGTGTATTGATGCTGCTTGGATGAGTTTTCCTACTCGAATCTAGGTGCTTGGACGAGCTCTCCTAGAATCTATTTTTCCAGGCTTGTTCTTTTAGTTCTTCCATTAGAGACACAACGACCCATGAGTTCTTTCAAATGACTCTACCATAGTATATTAGTGCCTATGCCTCACAACTTAGATGTTATGTGCCCTCACATGGACCATGTATTCCTTGTTTTTCATGGACCCAACCCCATTCTAATGTTTTCACTGTTTTATTGCCTGGAACCATTCCAAAGTACAACATCCAGCTGATCAGGATAATATTTCAACAATAATAACTTTTAGCTATTTTGTCTCTTTATATACAAAGGGTTAATTGTCCTATAGGATAAATGTCACAAGGACTTGGGCTTCCAAATCATACTGGCTGATGAACTAGTTATAGCGATTCATATTCTAACCACACCCCATTATCTTCCACCTTCTCTCCTCTTTCACTCACATATCATTCCTAAAAAAGATATTATCCATGTTCATGTTTGACTTAGCACCCATCAAGGTTTGAATGAAAAAATTGAAGAACAATGTAAACCAAAGTCAAATAAAGCCAAAAACGGTTAGAGGTGAAGAACATAAATGTAAAAAATGAAAAAATAATGAAATTAAAGCCATCCAATCTCATTAAAAAGGCCTAGCCCCAAAGTCCAATGCTAAAAATGCATATCTAAAGAAAATGACTAAGAAAAATCAAAGAAAGATACAAAAAGGGGTAATAAATAAGGTGTCAAAGTGGTAATTGTAAGCCAAGCTCCCTCTAAAAGGTTTACATGAACAAACAATGAAGATTCCTAGCTCAAAAAATGTTAGTTGGACCAATAAAAGACCTTCTAACATATGACTTTGAGGATCAAAACATGAAGTTCCCCTCCCATTCCATTAATAATTAATCATTTTTACCTATCTCTAACCAAGGTTACCCAGGAAATACTTTATGTCTTAGGTATTGACACATGGTAACCTTGGGCAATTTATAAAATTAACGTAGGTTAAGTTGTTGTTAGAAGATATTACTTAATGTGCATTGTCTAATGACTTGTTTTGAAGCTTGACTCATCATTATAGGTGGGCACCCTGCATTGGGATCTGTGCACCATGTGTTGAGATTTGTGTCATTGCCTCGAGATCTGTGTATTTACATTGGGATATCTGCACCTGTATTTGACCATATCTACCTACATTGGGATCCATGTCACTGCATTGGGATTTGTGACAACATAGAGGAGGATGACGAGAATGCCACATCATCACAGAGGTGTCCACATCAACATATTATACACTTGTCAACATATGGAGCATGCATGAACCACTTGGACGTGTATCTACTCGGCATGTGTGAAAATTCCTCTCCAAGGTGCACTTTCTCTCCCATGGGACTTACGTGTGGTTCTATAAGCTTATGGAAGGGGCACTCCTCATTATCCACTTGTCTCCACACATGTGAGTGAAATATGCCATGAATATTGGGGTTAGTTAAGGGGCACCCTAGTTGTTGGGTCCTCCTTTTACTTCGCATGTGCTCTAAGATGATTAGTTGCTCATTTCAAGGAGGGCGTCCTACTTTTGAGGATTTTCTTGTAACTACATGTGGTTTTTTCACACGGTTTTCACTCAGAACATGGTATTGGCTCATGGTTTCATTTAGCACATTGTATCACTCTAGCCCATGGTACTCATTGTATGGTTTTGAGGAGGCCTTTATCTATATAAGGAGGGCACTTCCCTCACTTTTTCATGGTTGGAATAGATTGGAAGACTCATTTAGCCCATCATTTGGTGTAGTGTTTTTTCTATTTTTTTGTTAAAGTGTCTAATGTGCTTATAGAATTGTTTAACATGCAAGAGACATTGATGAAGAATCTATTGCAAAGCAAGCAATGCAAGTAAGGCATGACATATGCCTATTTTACTTTTTTGTGAATTTTTTAAAGCTAGATCTTAGTATTGAAGTTGACTATTTTAGGGTTTTATCTTTTTTTTTAAGAAGTGGTTCACGACACCGCTTTAGTGGTACTCACTACGTCCACGTAATAATCCCCCTTGAAATCCGGAGAACATGGGGAGGTCAAGAATTTTTGTAATATTGAGAGCTCAACATCAAGAGCACATGTCACTTGTGGGAATTGAATCTGGGTGGGGAAAACACCCCTTAGAACAAACTACTTGAGCTAAAATCAATTGACAGGGTTTTAACTTCTTACCCTATATTTATGTTTGATTTTTTCAAGTTTCAACATCAAGAGCACATGTCACTTGTGGGAATTGAATCTGGGTGGGGAAAACACCCCTTAGAACAATCTACTTGAGCTAAAATCAATTGACAGGGTTTTAACTTCTTACCCTATATTTATGTTTGATTTTTTCAAGTTTGTGATACTCAGGCTAAATCTATGATTAGTTTAGCCTCCCTATGAATCTTGCATAGTCCAAGTTTTCTAGTTTGATGCTCACCAAGCATTCTCTATAGATGCCTGGGGACTTCAACATTCAAGACAAGAGGGCAACTACTCAATGAGTTTCTTAGACTCCATGCCCAATGGCAGCACTTAGTTTTCTCATTTCTTTTCTCTCCATCTTGTTTGAACTTGCCCCTTTAAATTTTGTTTGCTTGCAATTTAGGGTTTTATTGTTCTATCTTTAGATCAAAATTGCCCTTATTTCAAGTCTCTTAAGCTAAAAATCCAAATCTGTTCAAACTTGAATTCCGTCCATGCAAAATTGCCTTGTTCACTCATGCTTGACTACTTAGGCGTTGATATCTTCTATAGATCTTATGTGGATAGATGATGAAATAAACTTAAACGATGCATTACAGGATAATAGTTTATGATATAAGTTTATTCATTGATCTTTCATAGTGCTAAGATGCATATCCGTTGGGTTTGATCTCAATAATCTTGTTAAATTATGCTCATTACAGTGATTACAATCAATTGATGACTTAGAGGGCCAATTTATTTTCTATCATGTTGATCATTGATGCACTATTTTGGTTTGTAACAATAAGTTCTGCCATGTTTGAAATCTGGTGAAATGTCTAATAATAATTCACTTAAAAGGGATACATTATCACACCTAATAGCTGGTTCATGTAACTTGTTATTTGACCGTGCTATTTTTGGGATTTCTTCACGATTAAACAACGTTTTGATAACACTTTTATAAACAACACCCAAAACCACTGATATTCGAATGTGAAATGAATGATAAATTCGGAGCAACAAATTTGTTTCCATGTGCTTGATGGAAAATTGTTCATGAAAGGTAAATCTCCAATGATTATATGTATAATCTGCTGCTTATTTATTCTTGGAATCATTTTGAATTTCATCATTGGGTTATGTAACTGGTTGATACATCATTGGGTGGTAAGTAAAATCTAGTTCCACTTGGTTATACAGTTGTTAATCAAATTCAAGATATTTCTAGCACTCTCACACAAGCATGATAATTGATGACAAATTGCTCAACAAGCTTGTGATGGACTTTAGTTGATCAAGCAAACAATTGGTATATTGCATTGGGTTACTTGGTTAATAATCTTAATCAGTTTGAGCTAATCATTGCTCTCACTCCACACTAAATGATATTGGCTTACATTGATCATAGGGATTCCCCCAAGGCTAGGGTAGGTTAGTTCCTTTAGTTTGAAGTGTGAGGCAAGACTACTGAGGTGACAGTGGGTAGCTTGCCTATAGTGCCTCTAGGTTCTCCTGCTAAGGTTGGGACTTTTCCTTCTAGGAGAGAGTTTGAGTGTTAATCTGTCACATACCCACTACGACAAACTAAAATTTTTGCCTCTTTTCTTCGAGGGACAGAATCCCTGAATTCCTACGGGGGCCTAGCGCATGCTAGCTTTCCCCTTATCCCCTTCCATGTGATCATTGGTTACGACCACGGGNTTTCGCATTTCGCGACTCAGCGATGCAGGAGAGTCGAGTCTTTCGACTCTTCAAACCCCGAAACCTGAAATCTTACCTTTGCTAAGATCGACGGCCGCGAATCTTCCCCTGATCCAACGGTCCTGGCCGTATCGAGATTTCGGTAACCGGGAGTTCGAAATGCAAGAGAGTCAAGTCTTTCGACTCTTCAAACCCCGAAACCCGATACGCGAGTCCTTGTACGAGATCCAACGACTCAAAGGATTTCAGAGCTTTCCCCGAACTCTGACCACTCACCACGCGTCTCCTCCGATGGATGGTCCAGATCCTTTCGGGACTCCTCCTTTCTACCACAGAGTGCGTTGGGGTTCTGGGTACCGGGATTTTGCGACTTGCGAAGACGAGAGGTCTTGCCCTTTGGTTTCCCGGGTCCTGAAACACCGAAATGCCGACCGGTAGCCACGTGTTCCTCCGATGGACGACTGCGACCTTTAGCCACGATCAACCGTTGTGATCTTTTCAGGATGATCAACGGTCGCGATCAAATCCTGGATTTCTCAAACTTATTCACACTAAATCGATTTGGGGTTTCGTATACCGGGATTTCACGACTTGCGAAGACGAGAGGTCTTGCCCTTTGGTTTCCCGGGTGCCAAAACGCCAAAACGCTGACCGACAGCCACATGTCCCTCCGATGGACGGCTGTGACCTTTAGCCACGATCAATCGTTGTGATCTTTTCGGGATGATCAATGGTCACGATCAAATCCCGGTTTTCTCAAACTTATTCACACTAAACCGATTCAAAGTTTCGTATACCGAGATTTCGCGACTTGCGAAGACAAGTGGTCTTGCCCTTTGGTTTCTCGGGTGCCGAAACGTCGACTGACAGCCATGTGTCCCTCTGATGGATGGTCCAGGTAACTCCCATGGATCTTGGGATCTACGGTCTCGATTCCTTCGCTACTTACGAAGGCTGAAAGGGGTCAAGGCATTAACGCCTACATTCCTTCCTCCAATCTAACGGTCGTGACAAACCTCAGATCCTTCGAAAGGATCTCGTCCATGCATCTAGCAAATGAAAGGGTACTCTCTTTCGATATTTGAAACTCGCTATCCTTCCTGAGCTTCGTCAGCTATGAAGGACTTGAGAGCTTTGCGCTCTTTCTCCTGGACTTGACTCTTAGAAGAGTCTTCAACACAACTATTGCGCTCCTTCATCAAGGGGTTCTGGGTTCGGTTTTCCTTGCAGAGAGGCTGTGCATATCTGCACTACCTCTCCTGAGCTTAACAAGCTTCATCCTCCAAGAGACTCAAAAGGATTAGGAAGGTTTACATGCGTACATGAAACTGTGTCCACGGTCGACGAACGCACAGTTCGTGACTCAGGCTTATGCCACCATAGGACACAAGTATTTACGGGTATAAAACCTATCCTAACCATATGCTTTCTTACTGGCCTAATTATACAATCAAGCAGAAATAAGGGGGATACAATATATCCATTAAGAAATATGCCCGATTCTTGCAACATACACAGTATAGCCAATTCATACATAGTTACAGATAAATTATACAGGGTAAGAAATCACTTATCTATTACAGGTTTCCGCCAACCAACTGACTGTGGGTGTTCGTCCTTCCACTCGACCATAGGCTCAAAGGCATTCAATCTTAGCACTCTGGCCACCCCCGTGCCAAGCCATGATATCACCAGTGAATTCTCACAGTTCTCGAGGGTTCTCTCTCTGTTTTTGCTTCTGCTTGGATCATGTTCTTTGTAACTCAGAGCTTTCTCTCTCGGTGATGGCCACAACGAAGTTTCTCAGATGCCCCTCAACATCAAGCTCGCAGCCTTCATCTCACGACTTGCTAGAGAGCTCTGCGCATCTCCCCTGCGAGCTTACGCTCTTCTTCTCCCCATCTCTTCCCGTGTCTCCTCTCCCGTGTGTGTATCCCTCTTACCTTGGGAGGTTTTTCCGACCTATCCTGTTCCTTCTGTCAGAAGGAAGCTCAAGTATGCAGGTCCCTGTGGTACTTCGAACTGACAACCCATGTTTCCATTCATGGGGGTGGTTGGTGATTCAACCACCGGTCCTTTCTTCATTGAATGATTTTCTTTCCTTGGGATTCGAAGGAGGTTTGTCATCCTTATCAAGGGAGATTTGGGGTTATTTGATATATGAACCCTCTCTTATAGTTTTCACATTCTTCCTCTAGTGATATCATGGCTAGTACTTTCAAGGCTTCACCCCCCACAGTCAGTTATTGGCAACTCAAACAATAATACATTTACATTTTCCTCATGCATTAGCATGGAAATTCCTATTTTATGATTAATTACAAATTGGGGGAAATAGGGTGTTACAATTCCCTTCCCCTTAAAGGAACACCGTCCTCGGTGTGTTTTCTCAAAAACACCTGTCATGCTTTTCTCATTCAGCCACTTCAGAAGTCTTGACCTTCATCCTCGGTCGGGTCCTTTTTCAGGATCTTAGCCTTCGTCATATGCCTTCAATAATTCTTGGACACAAGCACATTAATCACAATTTTGTGCGAAAACATATTACTGTTGTTCAAAATTCAAAAGGAAAATTTCATAATCTTAGCACAATACTTATATGTGCAGTTTGTGGATCTGTATCCACATGGTAGTTTTGTTATCCATGCTCATCGCTTTCTTTGACATACCTATTGGGTGCATGATTCCAATTCAATAGTTCACAAGAGCTATCATGATATCATCTTCCTTTTCAAGGTTTTTTATTTTATTTTTATTATTTATTTATTTATTTTTTCTCGCACGGGAAACTACCCACTTTGTGCATGATCCCAATAGTTTACAAGAATTATTAAGGTCTCCTCTTCCTTGTGGTCACTCATCCTCCAGGCTCGGGCTCAGGCATCCCCTTCACTGTTATACAGTACCTCGAGCGATCCTTCTTGCCCTGCCGAGGTTTTCTCGCACAGGAAAATTTTAGAGACTCTATCGAGTCTTACAGTTGAGGCGTCCCTCAGACTTGCTCTGTCGAGGCGTCCCTCCGGCTTGTGTTACCTCAACATAATTTATTTCAGGTGATCATGACTCATCACGGGGTTCTCATGGCTCAACAATAGCCCTTTTTCATCATCTTCATCTTTGACAACCTTCATCTGTTCCTTTCTGGACATGTCTTTTCTTCTCACCTATATCACAGGTATATAAAATTCATGAGACATCATTATAAATTTTAACTTTCAGAATGTTATTGCAAATCTGTCATCCACAAATTTTCTAATCTCATGATTTGTTTTCATATTTGTTCCGCACAGGAACCATATTCGTAATTATGGGACTTTCCTTCCCATAACGGTTTGGTTCAGCAGGCAATTGGCCTTCCTTATGGGCTTACAATGCTGCCATATCTAAGACCCCTTTGCTTCCTGCACTTTCAATTTCAATCGGCCAAACAACTTGTTAGCTTTTCCATGCATATACATTTTATTGCACCTTTACAACATCGTCACAACAATTTCATAATTGTGCATACTTAACAATTAAATTACTTTCTCAAAAGGGAAATACCATTCCTTGCAGTTTGGCTCAGC
>SNQJ01S0110562.1:67795-79151 GCA_010110895.2 Picea sitchensis
CCTCTGTTATTCACACTTAGGTCTTATCAGTAATATTGATCAGTGCATCCCTACTCCTATAAGAGTAGTTATCATTTTGACAAAGGAACAATATAATTCCTTTGCTGGAATTCAACAAGAAATCCCAAAATCACAGGTTCATTCTGCAGCCCTTCTCCTTAAGGAGTAAATGCAGATAACAACATCTCCTTACGCGACTCGTACATGAGCCCAAGCAGGCAAAGTATTGTAACCATTCTTTGATACCAATTTGTCACATACCCACTATGACAAACTAAAATTTTCGCCTCTTTTCTTCGAGGGACATAATCCCCGAATTCCTACAGGGGCCTAGCACAGGTTAGCTTTCCCCTTATCCACCTTCATGTGATTGTTGGTTACGACCACGGCCCAAGCCAAGAGGTTCCTTTTGCATTTCGTGACTCAACGATACAGGAGAGTCAAGTCTTTCGACTCTTCAAACCCCGAAACCTGAAATCTTACCTTTGCTGAGATCGACGACTGCGAATCTTCCCCTGATCCGACGGTCCTGGCCGTATCGGGATTTCGGTAACGAGGAGTTCGAAATGCAAGAGAGTCAAGTCTTTCGACTCTTCAAACCCCGAAACCCGATATGCGAGTCCTTGTACGAGATCCAACGGCTCACGGGATTTCATAGCTTTCCTCGAACTCTAACCGCTCACCACACGTCTCCTCCGATGGACAGTCCAGATCCTTTCGGGACTCCTCCTTTCTACCACAGAGCGTGTCAGGGTTCCGGGTACCGGGATTTCATGACTTGCAAAGATGAGAGGTCTTTCCCTTTGGTTTCCAGAGTGCCGAAACGTCGAAACGCTGACCGACAGCCACGTGTCCCTCCGATGGACAACTGCGACCTTTAGCCACGATCAACCGTTGTGATCTTTTTGGGATGATCAATGGTCGCGATCAAATCCCGACTTTCTCAAACTTATTCACACTAAACCAATTTGAGGTTTCGTATACTGTGATTTTGCGACTTGCGAAGACGAGATGTCTTTCCCTTTGGTTTCCCGGGTGCCGAAACGCCGAAACGCCAACCGGCAGCCACATGTCCCTTTGATGGACGACTGCGACCTTTAGCCACGATCAACCGTTGTGATCTTTTCGGGATGATCAACGGTCGTGATCAAATTTTGGCTTTCTCAAACTTATTCACACTAAACCGATTCGAGGTTTCATATACCGAGATTTTGCGACTTGCGAAGGCAAGGGGTCTTGCCCTTTGGTTTCCCGGGTGCCGAAACACTGACCGACAACAACGTGTCGCTCCGATGGACGATCCAGGTAACTCCCATGGATCTTGGGATCTACGGTCCCGATTCCTTCGCTACTTGCGAAGGATGAAAGGGGTCGAGGCATTAATGCCTACGTTCCTTCCTCCAATCTAACGGTCGTGACAGACCTCAGATCCTCCGAAAGGATCCCATCTGTGCATCTAGAAAATGAAAGGGTACTCTCTTTTGGCATTTGAAACTCGATATCCTTCTTGAGCTTCGTCAGCTATGAAGGACTTGAGAGCTTTGCGCTCTTTCTCCTGGACTTGACTCTTAGAAGAGTCTTCAACACAACTATTGCGCTCCTTCATCAAGGGGTTCTAGGTTCGGTTTGCCTTGCAGAGTGCCTGTGCATATATGCACTACCTCTCTTGAGCTTAACAAGCTTCGTCCTCCAAGGGACTCAAAAGGATTAGGAATGTTTACATGCGTACATGAAACTGTGTCCACGGTCGACGAACGCACAATTCGTGACTCACGCTTATTCCACCATAGGACACAAGTACTTATGGGTATAAAACCTATCCTAACCATATGCTTTCTTACTGGCCTAATTATACAATCAAGTAGAAATAAGGGGGATACAATATATCCATTAAGAAATATGCCCGATTCCTGCAACATACACAATATAGCCAATTCATACATAGTTACAGATAAATTATACAGGGTAAGAAATCACTTATCTATTACAGGTTTCCGCCAACCAACTGACTATGGGTGTTCGTCCTTCCACCTGACCATAGGCTCAGAGGCATTCAATCTTAGCACTCTGGCCACCCCCGTGCCAAGACATGATATCACCAGGGAATTCTCACAGTTCTCGAGGGTTCTCTCTCTGTTTTTGCTTCTACTTGGATCATGTTCTCTGTAACTCAGATATTTCTCTCTCAGTGATGGCCTCGACGAGGTTTCTTAGATGCCCCTCGACATCAAGCTCGCGACCTTCATCTCGCGACTCGCTGGAGAGATCTGCGCATCTCCCCTGCGAGCTTACGCTCTTCTTCTCCCCGTCTCTTCCCATGTCTCCTCTCCCGTGTGTGTGTCCCTCTTACCTTGGGAGGTTTTTCCGACCTATCCTGTTCCTCCTGTCAGAAGGAAGCTCAAGTTTGCAGGTCCTTGTGGTACTTCGAACTGACAATCCATGTTTCCATTCATGGGGGTGGTTGGTGATTCAACCACCGGTCCTTTCTTCATTGAATGATTTTCTTTCCTTGGGATTCTAAGGAGGTTTTGTCATCCTTATCAAGGGATATTTGGGGTTATTTGATATATGAACCCTCTCTTATAGTTTTCACATTCTTCCTCTAGTGATATCATGGCTAGTACTTTCAAGGCTTCACCCCCCACAGTCAGTTATTGGAAACTCAAACAATAATACATTTACATTTTCCTCATGCATTAGCATGGAAATTCCTATTTTATGATTAATTACAAATTGGGGGAAACAAGGTGTTACATATTTGTGCAAAAACAGTGTGAAACATACTTACCAAGTTTTGCAGAACCAGAGCTTATGGTATGAAAATTTGGTAAAAAATTGGGTTGGTTGATGGAAATTCGGCAAAAAGTTGGTTCAAATTTTTCTCTTCAATTTGGTAGGTTCAATAATTAGTCACTAAACAAAATTGAACCACATTTTATTTTTCCACAAATTTTTGTGGGAGTTGGTGAGTTTTCAAAATTTTGATAATTTGTTGCTAAATTTTTGCATTAGTGTGATGTGTGATGTATCCTTGTGAATTTTTCTGTATTATAACATATTCAAATTTGAGCTTGGTAACTATTGTAATGCCCCTTTTTTCTTGACTTGTTTATTTCTGATCTGGTGATGAACCTTCGTGGGTGTGGTCACTTGTATTGTCTATAGTAGACATTGACGAGTTTTGGGTTTGGTTGTTGTGCAATATTTTTTTGGTGTGTGTGCTTCTTTCTTTTGATGAGATGATACTTGTACTTCTGATGATTGAGTTGATTAAAATGGATAGAAATATGTTGACATCATTGTTGTAAATTGTAATGGAATATGGTTTTAATGATTGGATATTGATTTGATTGCTTGACAATAAGGTTATAATTATTGACACTATTGAGATGATGTAAAGTGTGGCAAGATGACCATACATGCAGGGTCCTAAATGGAGGTGTATGGTGTTGATCTTGGATAAAGATCAAAAGACTTGATAATCCGAGGGAGTAGACATTCCTGATGCACTTATGCATAAGTTTTGGATGGCTATGGAAGCCTAATTACATAATTAAATGAGATCTTGATGTGATTATGTGGAAGCACGATGGAAATGTCATAGATTTTATTTGATGATATTTTGTTGATTGTTTTCTTATACATATTTATATATGTTCATATGTTGTATGTTGTCACTAACCTTAATGATGCAGGCAACTGGTTTATCTGATGATTGAACACATGTTATGAGTCTATGACTATCTAGGAGAACTTCAAGTTGGGAGTCTGGAAATGAAACCCATTCATATGGAGCATATAGGGTAAACACTTGTCATCTTGCCAACATATGGATGTAGGACATGACTAGGGGACTATATTGGGATGAGTAGAGGTGCACTGGCTTGCCTATTCAATGTTGAGAAGAGCAGAGTCTTTTCACAGTTATGTGGGATGAACACGTTAGATACAATGGTATATTTATCTATCTATGAATAGAAGTGACACATGCCTCACGATTATGATCACGAGATGCACAATAAGGAGTAAAGTTCTTACTTTCCGTTGCTTCCTTTATACACTCCTAGGTGACATGGAATAAATCTTCAATCCACTTGGTGTGTCCTTGGGGGAAAGTCTCAAGTCAAGGTGCTGTCACCTGATCCTCGACTCCTCCGTCTAGGTCAGCTCCTAGCGAATCCAAGTGGGTTAGTCCCTAACAAAATATACTAAGGATTGAACTAATCTAAGCACAATAAATAAAGTCTAGGAGTTTATTGCAACAAAGACAACTCTAACAAGAGTAAATCTACACTAGTTTCATATATCATTCATACATTCACAAAGTAAAATCTTATGGAAACGATACTCAATTAATGAAATACTTGCATAAGAAATAGTCAAAGGATACAGGTGCTTGCAAGTACAATAACCATAAGCAAAAATATATACTTCAAGAATAAAGTAATGCTTTGCAAAAAATGAATGTTTGAAGCAAATGGCTTCTTAGAATGTATAAAATTAAGACCAGTGCCAATGAGATTGTGTGTTATGCTGTTGAGAATGTAATGTACCCTGTTGATATGTCTTTGAAAGTCTTTTAGAGTTGATTAACGTGGATTTATTTTAGTGAAACTTTATTGCAAGAAAACAAATTTACACTAGATTTGGACTCTCAAGAGACTATCCCTATAGTACATAAATTTGTTGAGAACTTGTCGAAACCCAATGGAGTCACCAACAAGCTCACTAGAGGTGCTAGAGGTCCAACACGGGGAGAACCTGGATCTCAAAGTTCTCATTTGACCTCACACACTCCCTCTAGGTGGTTTTCTAGACCAAGCAATAGTAACTTTCAAGATTGTCCTATTAAGCTACTCCGCACTGACCAACCCGGGATTTGATGAGTTCCCCAAATCGAACTAGGCTCGCAAGGGTTCAGAGCATACACCAAGGAGCTGAGGGGAAAGGTTTATTTTAAACAATAAAGCAAAATTGCATAAAGTAAATGTTTTGATAATTACTAGAATCCACACTAACCAACCCCTTTTCAACACTAGGCCTACTCTGGGGAGCTGAGGGGATTGGTTTATTTGCCAACACAAAATAAATTGCAAAATTGAGAAAAATGAAAATGAAAGCTAAATAAACAATTAAAGATTACTGTGATTGAAATTGAAATCTAATCTAAGAAGTTTTTGTAGTGCTTTAATATTATGAAAGTGATTCCTTTTACTTGATCTTTAGATTATGGGATAGATTAAACTTTAAGCAAAAAGAAAAAAGAAATCATGCATAAAGACTTAACACACGACCACACCGGTTCCCCCCTTAGGGGGAAAGAAGAAAGAGTGAGGCCTCCTTAGCCTCACTTATTTTATTATTTTTCTTTACAATTTCCTATCTTTCTTTTTGGAGGAGACTTGTGATCCTTATAGCTTGGGATCACAAGTATTGCAAGTTTAAATTGAAACTAGTCTTCAAGGTTCACTCTTGGGGTTCAAGTTTCTTTGATTTTGCCAAAATCCGCAAGAGTATCCCCTTGTTTTTATTGTGTCCTGCTAAAAAACCCCAAGCAAGTTTATTAAAATCCACTAAAAATCACTTTAAGAATGTTCCTAAGATAAAACAAAACCTAAGCTCAAATTTTCTGAAATTTTCCAAATGCAAAAGGGAATTTTTTTGTAGATTGTTGACAATTTAGGGAAACTAAAAGAGGCTCTTTTAGTTGCTTCTATTTGCTGTCATAAGACAACAAGCAAAAAATACTAAGCTTTATCTAAGCAACAAAACCGTTTCGCTTTTGCCTAAAGAAATTTAATTGAAGAGTATGCAAAATATGAATTGTACTTCTAGATCTAGCTTTGGTTATCAAATTAAACTTTGCCTAGATCTAAAGTAAGTATCTTGCATACATAATATTTTACTTATTTTATATTTGAATATGAAATCTATTTGCATGCAAAACAACAAGTAACTAAAGAGGAAATTGAATTTTAAGAAAGAGAGATAGAGATAGAGAGGGACTTTTCTTCAAAGTTTGAATCTTGGGCTATGGGGTCCCTTAGTCATTGAAAGAGGGAAACACTTATTGATCTATTGAAGAAGTTGAATGATGGATCTCCTATCCCACTCTCCTCCAAGCTTGAGTAACCTACTTGATCTTGTCCAATCCTTGCAAATACTTGTTAGAAAAAATGTATTTCCTACAAAAGAGACTCAGAAAACACACATTATTTCATTGGAAAAATATGCATATTTTAAATCTCTAAATATAGGAAGATAATAATATCTAAACAACAAACAAGTTAAATAGATCCTATCCTACAATGTGATAGCACACCTTCCAAGGCCTTATAATGAAGTAGATATACAATAAATTGAACAAAATACCAAGTTACCTCAAGATCATGCACAATTGTCCAAGCATCCACACATTACAACAATTACCATAGACCTGAAAAGTCTTTTATTCAATCTTCCAAAAGAGTTACAAAGTATTACAATACCAAGCATCAACTCCCAAGCTCCAACTAACTTTAAAGAGGAGGGGTTGATCTTATTATATAGGAAATGGGGTGATAATTCCCATGCTAGGGTGTGAGCTAAGTGAGAGAGTGCACATGAGTTGAAGAGCATGTGGGGAAATACACCTCCACATTGAACTAAAGTGACTCACCATCAAGGTTGAAGTGTTGTGGGAGTGAGAACTCACCACATGGATGTGTTAGGTGAGGAGGGCAAGTCATCCCTCCTTGGGATTTATGCCCCTCTTCTAAATGTGCCACCACATCAAGGGACTTCAAGTTATGGCTTTAGGATTATCACCCTTGTACACATCACCAATGAGGTTGCCCTTCTCTCTAGTGAACTATCCATTTCTTCCAGTTGACTAAAAACAAAGGGAAAACATGTCCCCAACATGTTTCCTTATTAATAGGTTGCTGATTTTTATTGATTTTGTATGTCTTTTTCCACCTTTTGTGAGCAAAAATCATTTTTGAGTGATTAAAATCACCTTTTTGACTCAACAAAGGGTGAGTAAGGGTTTATGGGGTCATGTGGGTTATAAAATGAGCACCAACATGGCATACAAAAACATCTAATACCATTTTTAATGATTTTTTTACTTTTACAATTAAAATAACTCGTTTGCGGGAATCTTTTTTATTGACTCAAAACATTAAAAAACCTAGGGGGGACTTAGTGCAATTTCCATACTACTCAATATAGATGACCTAGCATGGTAATATAAACATTTAGACACTAGACATTGAAATTCCATGCCAAGGCCTAACCACCAGCACAAACTCCAACTTTGGAGGTTATTTGAGTGAAAAAACTTAGAAACTATAACTCACCTAAGAATAAATTCTCAGGCAAGAGATAATTAACAAGTGAAAAAAACACTCTAGAGTCTTGGGTGGCCAAGTCTTTTGCAACTTCATCATGCTAATCTCATTTATTACAATGCCCCACAAAGGATGGAAATACAAAAAAGGTTGGTCAAAATGACTGGCTGAACTTCTGAACATTGAAATTTGAGCAATTGATTGCTCAGTCTTTGGTGGCTCAATTGCAAGTACAACTAGTGCAACTCAGTGGATAAAACTTCCCAAGCAACTAAAAATTTAAGATTCCGAGCTAAACTGAGGTAACCTTAAGTAACCCCTTGGTGGAATTAGTTTATGAGAATATTAACCACTTTTAGAGGGCTTCTTGTTATATCAATATTTTAATATGATTAAAATTTATGTATTTTAGAAAAAGGAATAAAGAACATATTCTTTTAGAGTTCCATATAGGGGGGATATTAATTGTGTAATCATTAAATAAAAATAAATGAAAAGGGGAGAAGTTGCCCCCTTGGTGTGGAATATTAGGAACTAATAAAAATAGAACATTAAGAATTATACATGTTGTTGAGGTGGAAAACCTCAAGCTTATAAATAGATAAGGTTCCATGGATTTTGGGGTGACCAGAAACCATAGAGAGATGTTGTTGGATTTTTGCTAGAAATTTGTGGGAAATTGAGTAAACTAGTTAGCTTAATCTAGAATCAAGATATCAAGAAGCCTAGATGGGCAATGCTTTTGGGATCTAGAGGAATCCCTCTTTTAGACAAAGGAAAACTTCTAATCATACTGGTCAACAAAGTGATAAGGTTCTTTTTAGATCACTACTTGGAACCCTCTTGTGTTAGCCTAAGTCACATGGTTCGAGTTCGACAATGATTAGGTTTGATTCGGGTTTGAATTTTCCAATAAGGTTCGGATGAGGTTCGAATTTAGGTTCGGCTATATATATTGAACCCTAATGAAACCACATCCCAAACCTCAATAAAATTATCCTTCAAATTCATCCTAAGGTTCAAATTAAGGCACACATTCAAGTTCGTTCAGGTTCAGCATTAGGTTCGACAAACCTTGAGGTTCGCCGAATTTCGAACCTCAAGCTTTAGGTTCAGCAAACCCTGCGACTTAGGTGTCAACTAGAACACCAAGACCACCTCCAAGATGGGGATGTTGGTGTTGCAGTGGACCACTCTGAAAAACACTGCCCTCAAACACATTCAAATGATCAAACTAATCATAGTTATATGATAGTTGGAGATACGGTAGAACCTTTAGAATACACGTGGTTGTTCATAATATACAAGCCGAACATCAATTTTCTATGCTTGATACAACATGTAAACTGAATGGTATTGTTGTTTCTATCTTGATTGATCCCGGTGCTACTAAAACCTTTCACCTAATATTTTAGATAAACACGGACTGGTCATAGCATGGCAATGTGACTTGAAGTAGGTTGAGATGGCTTTTAGACATATTTAGGGTGCTGGTCCCTTAGCACAGGGATGCATCTTAGATTTGGGAATATGTAGTACTAATGTAAATATTTATGTGACAACTCTTGGCTCCTATGATTTAATTGTAGGAATGGACTGGTTAGAGGCCCATTGCCCTGTTTTGGATTGTCAAAACAATTTTTTTCATTTCTAGGATGATTTTGAACAATATGTGGCTCTTCATGAGAAAAAAAACCTATTTATTTGATACCTACATCAACATTACAACTGAAATGTAGTCTTAGGAAATGTTTGTTAGATGTATGCAATGATAGTATTGAATGACGGAGATCGTTCATTCTTGGATGAGTATCCAATTTTGTCTAAGCACATATTGTCTTTTCAAGTGAGTTCCCTACCGTATGACTAAACTTGAGCTGCAGGAGTTGCATGACAGTGAAACTTCAAGAGATTTCGAATATAGGTATGATCAAAACTCATATATCACAATTGGGTGCACTTGTGATATTTGTAAAGGAGGAGGATGGTTATATTCGTTTATGCATTGACTATAGGCAATTGAACAAAGTGACCATAAGAAACCAGTGTCTTTTGCCTCATATCGATGATCTTTTTTATCAAATGAAGGGAGATGCCATTTTCTTTAAGACTGATTTGCGATCAGGATATCATAAATTGAGATTAAAAGCTGAGGATATTCTAAAAACTTTTCTTTGAATTTGTGGCTATACCATTTGGGTTAACCAATATCCTTGGTGTTTTTATGAGTTTGTTGAACACAGTGCTCATGAAATATATGGACAAGTTTGTTCAAGTATTGCTAAATTATATACTGATATATTCTAAAACTCTAGAAGAGCATGAGGAACATTCGAGATTGGTTTTTCAATGCTCGAGGGAAAAAAGTTGTATGCCAAGATGTCTAAGTGTTCATTTTTCCAATTAGAGATCCATTATTTGAGTCATATCAATATCATATCTATTGATGGTGTTGTAATGAATCTGATAAAGATAGAAGCTATCATTGAGTAGCCAACATCTAAGAATGTTCGTGAGTGCATAGTTTTATGGACGTGGCAAGATATTATAGGAGATTTATGAAGAGATTTTTAGAAATTGTGAAATTTGTGTGGATTGATGAGTGTAAGCAAACTTTTTGTATGCTTAAGCATTTATTGATTTTAGCTCCAATACTGAAGGTATCAGATATGGACTAATATTTGTTGTTTGTACTGATGCCTCTAAGGTAGGATTGGGTGTTGTTTTTTCCCAAGACGAGAGAGTAATTGCATATGCTTTGAGAAAGTTGGCAGTGGTTGTTCATGTTTTTTGATGCTATGGGACATTATTTTGTGGGCATAAAATTTGAGCTGAAAACCGATCCGAGAAATTGCAATACATATTTTCTCAAACAGATTTAAATCCGAGACATAAGCATTGGTTAGAGATTCTGAGTAAGACTTTGATATTACTTATGTCAAAGGGACTTTGAATAGGGTAGCTGATGCACTTAGTGGGTGGCCTCAGATTTATTTTATGATTCCCTTAAGAACTTGATTTAAGGGAACATATTTTGAGTTTACAGATGGAGGATAGTTGGTGTTTAGAGGCGAGAACCACTTCTTGTTAACAAATTGTTTGGAAAACCAAGTTTGAAGGGTATTCTTGTGATGTTGGGGAGGGTGATGTGGTTCATTTTGTAGTCGGGTGCTCAAAATTCCAAATTATGAAAGTTGAGCATTGCCATCATGCAGGCTTGTTGTAGCATCTTGATATCCCTGATTCTAAATGGAAATTGATATCAATGTAATTTATTGTGGAGTTAATATTCTTTTCTTTTTAACCAGAACGAGGAGATAATATATTAAAAGGGGCCATAAAAGCCATAGTCTAAATGTTCTACAGAATGACTTTTCTTCGACGTTTTTTTCCAGGAATATTTGCCCGAAATCTGGCAATAAATTCTTAGATCCGCAGATTTAAGTAATTATTTATGTATAATCCAACTGCCTCATAGGTTTTTCAGCACGCTGAATCCATTTTTGCATTAAAAAATGGACTTTAAACAACAAAAAATAGTGATTTCGTGCAGATTTATGTCGTTGGATTCCGACGAAAAAAGCCATTTCATAGAACAGCTAGACAACACCGCCATAAAATGGCTAGCAAAATTTACATGAATGTATATTGTGTTGTTTCAATAAAAAAATTACAACTTTCAATTATTATATATGAAAGTTTCATGATGCCTAAGATTGCGACACACCTATTATTACTGCATGTATTCTCCCTATAAAGGACGCACAAAATACAAACTATTTAAATGGAATAAAAGCTAAATGAAAACATGTTGACTGGCTCCTTCCTCTTGGTAAGTCTGATGGTCAACTTCCATAGCTTCTTTGGATTGATGTACAGTCTCCCCCTCATTAGGTTCACCATGAGATGAGTTGTTAGAAGAACGATGATTTGAGGCTATCGACAATGAATCCTTACATAGATTTAGGACCAAGTTCCTTAGCATACAACACAATGAATCCTTACATAGATTTAGGACCAAGTTC
>SNQJ01S0110563.1:19321-41021 GCA_010110895.2 Picea sitchensis
TAAGGATAGGAGGTTCGTGGAAGGCCTGCACTTGGTTGGTGGAATTACCTCAGTTTCAATATAAGTATCAGCTTATGTTAAATGTTATGTTTTGCATGCCTGTGATGCTTATATTTTATCATGTATTCTATTGTGCAGATGAATTATGGTTAATGCCATTCTTAAAATTATGATAACAATAATTTATATGACTTACTCTGAGTTTAAATGTGTTTCATTTGCTTAAATGCATGTTGTTTTATAATCCAGAGTGGGTGTTATATTTCCGCGAAGTTTTTTAACCGAGAAAGTGGTGTTACACATCTTGTCTCATTTATTTATGTGTTTTCCTAGTCATTTGACGATTGATGCTCATAATTTCTCACTTGTGTGTAGAATTTGGCGGTTAATGAGGAACTTCATGTGTTGGAAAGTTTATTCTCACCACACATGCGCCATTTTTTAACAGAAGCACTCAAATATTTTGTTGTTGATTGAGCGAGAGACATACAAGCGTCGGTTTCAAAACAGAAAATGGTAAGCCCGTTAACTTTGATATCAGTTATTTTTGAGTTCCTGTAAAAGGACAACTTCATGAAAAAGAGCATCATCCATCTTCTAGTGAGTTTGAGACATTGGTTCACTAGTTTTGGGATGTTTTTGAAACCCGTATCGCTGAACGCAATTTGTAAAAGATGTGGGAGTTGGCTATGACAACGGGTTTGATCCTTTCTCGGTTTGGTTGAGCTTCTTAGCTAAAGCCATAGTGCCTACTACCTTTCAAGAACCTGACCCGGTTCAGATGTTGGCCAAACTATATGACCCTTTAAGCCATACTATTGTCTCTGTGTTGATTCCAGAGCCTACAACCAAACGATAACGAGTCTACATATCACATAATTAATGGCCTGCACAACAATGAGTTTAGTGGGCATAAAAATGAAACATATCCCACAGTAGACAACAAATATAATAAGGGGGCATATAACATCTTATTGATCTGTCACAAAATCAGTGAAGAAAAGAAACACAGTTACAATCTATAGAAAGCATCATACAGGCTTATCATTTAAACAAACAACAACAAGCTTCCGCAGGGAGACGAAGAGCCAATTGTATGGTAACCGTAGCACATCAGAGGAATCTGGAGCGAGTGTAACCACCTAGCTGAGTTGTCACCCTTCAACAATCTCCACCTTGACAACAATTTCCTGATATCACTCAACAAATTTACTCATCCCTTCAACAATCTCCACCTTGACAACAATTTCTTGATATCGCTCAATAAATTTACTCATCTTTTTTTCTGCATGCCAAGAGAAGCCAAACTCCACAACGAATTCTCTAACAACAATGGTTTTGTAAACATGTCTACATTCTGGGTATGGACCTTCTTAAGAGATATTCCATCTCCATCAACAACCTCTCTCATAAAATGGTACTTGACATCAATATGCTTACCCTTGTTGTGATAAGCTGGATTGGTGGCCAAATGGATAAAACGTTGACTATCACATAGTATATACACATAGTCTTGCACTCTTCCAACTTCACCCAAAAGACCCTTTAACCAGATTGTCTCTTTGCATGCAAGTGAGACATCAATATATTCTACCTCAGTAGTGGACAAAGCAATTGTTTCTTGAAGCTTTGACATCCAACTGATGGATCCTCCTGCCAGAGTAAAGACATAACCTAAAGTAGACCTCCTCTTGTCCAAATCACCTGCAAAATCTAAATCAACATAATCACATATTGTATCATTACAAACATCAAAGGTGATGCAATAATCACTCGTGACTCTTAGATATCGAAGCACCCATTTCACTATTGTATAATGTTCTCTACCTGGATTTTCCATGTATCTACTAACAACACCAACTGCATGTGAAATATCTGGTCTAGTACATACCATCGCATACATTAAACATCCTACCGCATTTGCATAAGGTACACGATACATATAATCATTTTCTTCTTTACTACTAGGACATAATTATGAAGAAATCTTAAAATGGGAAGCCAAAGGGACATTCATAGGTTTCACAGAATTCATATTGAATTTCATGAGTATTTTCTCCACCTAATTTTGTTGTGATAACCAAAGCTTGCCATTTTTGTTGTCTCTGTGTATTTCCATGCTCAAAATGCGTTCACCAACTGCATGCAAAATATCCATTCTAGTACATACCATCACATGCATTAAACATATTATTGCATTTTCATAAGGTACACGAGACATATAATCTTTTTATTCTTTACTACTAAGACACAATTCTAAAGAAAGCTTAAAATGGGAAGCCAAAGGGACATTCATAGGTTTCACAGAATTCATACCGAACTTCATGAGTATTTTCTCCACATACTTCTGTTGTGATAACCAAATCTTTCCATTTTTGTTGTCTCTGTGTATTTCCATGCCCAAAATTCATTTTGCTTCTCCTAGAATCCTTCATATCAAAAGTCCTAGCCCACTGAGTCTTTAACCTGTTGATCTCAACCATGATTTTGATCGCCACAAGCATATCTTCAACATATAACACTAAGATAATGAATATGCCATTGAAACTTTTGAAGTAAACACAATGATCATACTCACTTATAGTAAAGTTTTCACTCACCATGAAGGAATCAAACTTCTTGTACCATTGCCTGGGAGATCGCTCCAAGCCATAGAATGATTTCTTGAGCTTGCAAACAAATCTTCTCTTGCGATCTTGAACAAAACCTTTTGGTTGTTCCATATGTATATCCTCATCCAAATATCCATGCAAAAAAGTTGTTTTAACATCTAACTGCTCCAACTTGAGATCAAATAAAGCAACTGGTGCTAACATAACATGAATAAAAACAAACTTAACAACTGCTGAAAATATTTCATGGAAATCAATACCTTCCATTTGGGAATATTCTTTTGCAACAAGTCTAGCTTTGTATCTTTCATTTTTCCCATCAACACCCTTCTTCAATCTGTAGACCCACTTACACCCAACCACTCATTCGTCCTTAGGGAGGTCTACCAAGTCCCATGTCTTGGTCTTCTTCAAGGCATCCATTTCTTCTTCCGTGGCTATTTTCCATTTGGCACTTTCAACATCATCCATTGCTTCTTGATAACAAGAAGGTTCCCCATCATTAGTAATCAAAGCAACATATGAAACATAATCTTCATACCTCTTGGGAGGATTTTTTTCCCGTGCATATGTCCTAAGGGCTAGTTGAGGTGTTTCCACATCTTCTTCTTTTTCAGAAGCTTCTTCTTGCTTCCTCATTTCTGTAGAAGGCTGAGTCTTCAACTAAATTTCTGGATGTTATGGTACCTATTCCCATTTCACTTCAACCTTTTCAACATCTGATTTTATGAGAGGAGATTCATCAAACACTACATCTTCGTTAATGATGATTTTATGGGTAGTAGGATCCCACAATTTATATCCCTTAACTACATCATCATAACCAACATAAATGTACTTCTTTGATTTGGAGTCTAACTTTGAACGTTGATCTTTAGGAATAAGGGCATAAACATCACAATCAAAGATTTTCAAATTTGAGTAATCACAAGGGTGATCGATCCATACCTCTTTGGGAATTTTACAATCTATTACAACCGAGGGTGACCGATTTACCAAATAGCAAGCAATAGTAACTGCTTCTGCCCACAATTCTTGCTACAAATTGCCATTACTAAGCCTTTTCCTTACTCTCTCTAGAAGAGTCTTGTTCATGCGTTCTGCCACACCATTTTGTTGAGGAGTGTATACCGCGGTTTTACGTCTTCTGATCCCAACTTCCTTGCAATATTTCTCAAATTCCGAGGATGTGAACTCACCTCCATTATCTATTCTCAAACACTTGATTTCCCTATCAGTTCCATTTTCAACCAAAACTCTAAAATGTTTAAATACATTAAACACATCAAATTTTCTCTTTATAACATAGACCCACACCTTTCTAGAGTAATCATCTATAAATGTTACAAAATATGATGATCCTCCAAAATAAATTGTAGGGGATGACCCCCACACATCTGGATGAATATAATCAAGAAAATCTTTACTTATATGACTGTCTGTTTTAAACTTTTGTCTACACTGCTACTCGAAAATACAATGTTTGCAAAAATTCAAATTCAATGATTTCAAACATGGAAGCAACTTGCAGTTTATCAATACCATTAGTCCTTTTTCGCTCATATGACCCAATCATTGATGCCATAAATGTGCATATTCATTTGCTTTCTGTGATGTCGCCACTGCTTCTTTTACTTGAGTGTTTGGTCCAAAAATCCTTAGATACCAATTATAATATTTAAAAACTCATTTTAACATCTAACTTGATTTAGATTAATTCTTGATTGTATTGAGGTGATTTGTAGAAAAATGATATTGTGCTTCTTATCCAAAATCTCATAAATGATGATTAATTTGAAGTATTATGAGATACCACAACAGAAAATAAAAGAACTTAAATTATACAATATTGATGTCATAATTTACTACATTTTCAAATCCCCTTTAGATAGTGAGACTACTCTTTATTATCTCAAAAGGTCAAATTACATTACAACATGGACTTACAAAAGCCAATTTGAAGGACTCTCTTCAATTCCACTACTCAAACCCAAAAATAGAGTTCACCATTGAATTACTTGCGAAATTATGAGAAAAATGATTATAAAGTCGACCATATTCTAGACTGGCTCAATTTTACCCTCTTTACACGTCAAACGATGCACTATGGCGCTCATTGATGACAATCTAGACTAAGAGTTCTAAAGAAAACATCTTAGCAAAAAAATAACATCACCATTCAACTCCTCTCGAGAAAAATATAAAAATGAGTATAAACATGCCTATATGTGGTCAAAACACCCGATGACACGTAAATAGAGACACATCATAGCTTGTCTCTTCTCTTGGCATGAAAAACTATGCATCTGTACACCCTCGGGATCTGTGCCAACATTGGAATTTGTCTGCCTCAGACTGTGTGTCCACATTGGGATGTGTGTATTGGCCTTGGACTGCGTGCCCATAAATAGGTCGCGGGCCCTAACTTCCGACTGGAACTGTTGGCAAACATTTATTATGTTATTAGGGAATCTTGTAACAAGAGGTCTGATTGGAATAATGGTTAGTTTGTTGGCATATTATATGGCGGATTAGGGTTTCAAACCCCACCGACCACCGGTTATTGCGTTGGTTTTGTTATATTTAGTGGTCTATAATGTTAAGCCCCTCGCGGGATATGGTTTTGGTTACATTGTAATGCATATAACCTGGGTCGAAGGCTTAGCCCTCGACCCTTTCTCCATCCATTTAAACCACTACACAACGTTAAATAAAATCTGCCACATATATGGTTAAGACTCATATGTGTGGCACAATGGTAATGGATTCTTGTATAAGGTTGTGAGAGGTCATAGGTTCGATCCTCTAGACTCCCAATAAAATTTTAATAACCATTAACCATAATAGGCCAATGAGGAACTGCCACATGGCAATCTCTTATTGGCTCCCCTGTGTCACGTGTCAAAATATAATTGTTTCACCTATTTGTATGGATTGCCACATCACCTTGCCAACTTGACATGCCACGTCACTAACTGTCTGCCACGTCAACACTATACGGTCATATGATCATGCCACGTGTCACCCTTGGAGTGGTGACACATGTCACCTTTGACCCTTTGAATTTTTATTTTTTTTCCCTAGTTTGACTTGAACTTTGACCATCCATAACTTGTGCATACAAACTTCGTTTGAGGCGATTTTTGCGTCGTTGGAAAACTATCGTTGAGATCTACTCAATGATGTAGTTTTTGAGAGAATTTGAGATGGTCAAATTTTGAGTTTTTCTAGATCCTCCTAGACCTTTGTGAGCATTCATAGATCCTTTTGGATCAGTGCTTCCTTCTCATTTGTAAAGGTTTCCAATATTTGTAGCCTTCATAACCACTAAGATGCCCTTGGAAACTTTCAATGCTCCATCTTGACATGTAAACCTATAATCTCTATAATCCAAAACTCCCAAAGAAATTAAGTTCTTTTTAAGTTCAGGTACATGTCTAACCTCTGTCAGTGTTCTAACAATATCATCAAACATTTTAATCTTAATGCTCCCAACCCCAACAATATTACAAGGAACATTGTTTCCCATGAGAATAGTACTATCATCAACAAATTGTTAAGAGGAAAACCAACTCCTATGTGGACACATGTGATGTGAAGCCCCATAATCTAGTAACCATTCTTCATGATAATCTGAGACATTACAAATGGATAGAACTTCATCAACCATACCAGACCTTGACTCAATTAGATTATCTTCCTTATCGAAGTCTTCCTTGTATTCTTGTCCCTTCCAACAATCATTCTTGAGATGCCTTGATTTATCGCAGTACCAACACTTTAGGCTACTCTTCTTGCCCTTTGACTTGGATCCAAATGTACCTCTTGATTTCTCCCCTCTTTCTCTGGATCGACCTTTAACCACCATTGCTTCTGGTGTGGAGGTTTCTATACTATATTCCCTCCTCAAATCCTTAGACAATAAAGCACCCATAATAGAGTTGTATTCAAGAGTATCAACTGTACTAAAGCTAATGGAGGTGACTAAATGATCCCAAGACTCAGGCAAAGAAAACAACAACATCACTGCCTTAACTTCATCATTGATTTTTACATCCATACTAGTTAACTGGCATATGAGAGTATTAAATACATTTAAGTGATCAACAATTTTGGTACCTTTTTTCATTCATAGACTGTATAGTTTCCTCTGCAAGTAGATTTGGTTGGTCAGGGATTTTTTCATGTAGAGGCTCACCATTCTTCTCCATAGGCTTGTTGTTGTTTCCTCTCCCACGATATTGAAGAGGACGTCATCGTCCAAGCACAACCGAATGGTGTTGAGACTCCTTGCATCAAGATCTTCCCATTCATCATCCAACATATCCACTGAATTCTTTCTCTTTCCATCCAATGCTTTGTGTAGTCCTTGTTTCACTAGAAAATCTCACACTTTGAGCTTCCACAACTCGATGTCGTTTTTTCCATTAAATTTCTCCACCTCGAACCTTCTGTTTTTCATTTTTCCATTCTCCACAGACTCCTCCTTCTACTCGACCCTCTGTTCTTCTAGAAACCCTCAACTGGACTCCTTCTTCAACTCTCTCCGTGTGGAGACAACTCTCCTCTGCTATATGTGCTTGGGTATGGCCGTTCTTGGCTCTCTGCATATGGGTATGGTCATTCTCGGCTCTCTACATGCGGGTATGGCCCTTCACAGATATGTGCACATGGGTATTACCTTCCTTAAAGCTTTGATACCATTTGTTGATTCTAGATCATGCAACCAAACAATAACGAGCTTATAGAACAAAGAATTAATGGCATGGACAATAGTGAGTTTAATGGGTAGAAAAATGAAACATATCGCACATTAGACAACAAATATAATAAGGGGGAATAATATCTTATTGATCTATCATAAAACTAGTGAAGAAAAGAAACATAGTTACCATCTACAATAAGCATCACACAATCTTATCATTTAACCAAACAACATCAAGCTTATGTAGGGAGATGAAGCTCCAATCGTATGGTAATCGTAACCGCGTCATAGGAATTTGGAGCAAGTGTAACTGTTGAGTTGAGTTGAGTTGTCACCCTCCAACACTCTACATAATCCATTGTAAGCATGTTGCTCCTTCCCATCTCTGGGTTTTCCATTCAAAAGGAAAAACTTACTGAGAAAGTGACTAGTTGGTCCCTAGAGGAAAAACAAGACATAGTGTGATGCTTTTTATCTGATGAAATTCCTATTCCAAACTTCTTCCCTACAAAATCTTCCTCCTTTCCCCTAATTCCTTAGCAAACTATATATATACTTGCTTCAATACTAGGGTGTGATGAATATTCAACAGTAGATGAAACTATTTTGGGTTTAATGAATGATTTATTACCTTCTCCCAGTTTCCCTCTAGTGAGATATAATTTTTCAGAATTTTTGTCAGATGCAATTCATGCACAACTATGTTGGTTTCATGATTTTAAAATGTTTTGTTATCAATTATTATTAGATGTATTTGATATTATATTCCCAATGTGTTTATTTCGAGCATCTACATCTTAAACTCCAGAAGCAAGATGAAGATGGTAATTCCCTGCCTGTAGTAGATTGGACTTCAATATTTTCCCCTGCTCAAGCAAAAGGAGGATATAAGGAATTTGCAAATCACTTCTTATTTAATGTTTGCGCTCTTCTATTGGGTCAACTACAATCAAGAATTCCAACTGAATATTGTCAAATTATTCAATTAAGCCAAGAAACCAAGATGGGTGATTGGTATTTCTACCAAGACTACATTGTTATCCGAGTGTATGGGAGTGAGGTTGAACCCTACTTGTTACCAATGTACATTACACCATGAGTTTTTGCTTTATAATATTTGAGACAAAGACTTGTATCTTGTTACCCCCCAGTCTAGAGGTAACTAAGGAGATTATGTCTCGAGGCCCACAAGTAGTAGACATGGAGTGTCGAGAGTTAGATTGACCAACAAAGCCCGCATGGCCCCTCCTATTCATGTTAATCACTACTCATCACCAACAACAGAGGAACATCCACTACATCGGCTTGGTCCCAAAGAATAGCAGGTCTTGCTTCATGAGGTAACAAGTCTGGTGTCATGGTAAGTGTCACTTTAATATTTGAAGCATTTGAGCATGTTGCAAATAATCCTTTCTTGATTATGGGACGTTTTCTTAGAAATTATACCTTTTTCCTAATTTCACCTTGGTGGTTGTCATTGTTTCCTAGCAAGTTGGTCACCCTCGGGAAAAGGGTTGCTACTGGGTAGTTCCTTGAAGGGTCATCGTACCATTCCCATTCATACTTACCATTTTCCATACTTCTTCCCCTCCGTCTCCTCATATTTTAGGTTTTTAGGTTCATTGACCCCAAGAATGGGTACCTCATTTCATGGGAAGAAGGGGCTGGAGGCCCAGAGTTGTTAAAGCTGGAAAAACTTAAAAGACAATCATTATCCTTCCAAATGCTCGCTCTAAGGTGTTAAAAAAATAGGGTCGCGGAGCAATAAAATAAAACAAATGTGGAAATAAAAACACAGAAGATACACAATACAATAGAGACACATATATACGTGGTTCACCCAGTGTGGGTTACGTCCACTAGATAAATTGCCAAGCCCTTCCTTTTTATTATCCAACAAAATGAAGGATACAACCTACAACACATCTGTTGTAACTTCCTCTTCTTTCTCTCACAGTCTCCTCTCTCAGAATACAATATTCTCCATAACACCCAGCCGCAATACAATTCCCTTAGAAAGAGGGTTTCCTTCTAGGGAAAAAAACCCTAACATAACTTCTACTGTCAGATTTGCAACCTTATAATGAACGGTCTAGATTGACTACAAAATTACAATATTTGAGTTGCAAAAAACAAAAAATTGTGTATCCTGCAGTTTCTTTGACTTGCATATGAATTAGGAAGATAATCATGCTCCACAACCAACATAAGGTCCTAAGAGCAATGAAACAATTCTCCATAAGAATCAAGGACCTTCTAAACACATAATTAATAAATGTCCCACTTATTGAGGAAATACATTTTGCGGTGTCTCTTACTTTCCATTGCATATGGCACTCTATGTGTTTCTAGCTTCAAGTGGCATTGTGATACTCTTTACTTTCCATTGAACATAGTACTTAATGTTTCAGACCATAATAAATTAATGGAAATAAAAGGGCTTGAAAATTTTTGCATCGCATATGAAGGGCAACATACCCTCCGCAAAGGCACCCATAAATGAGACAATACAAACCCTTTTATGTGAAGAACTTCATACCTAGAAGTCTTGACCCAACCCATCTCATATTCATTTCATGACTTAGATGGGATCTTCCTGGGAAACATCCCTTGACTAGGGGAATGGCCTACCCAATAGGGCACCTTAACAACCCTCCCATACCTAAATTTGGAAAAGTTTATAAGGTCATTGAGCATTTGTTTAATTTGAAAAGGGGGGTTTGATGCACATGTTTGGGTGGTTCTCTTATTAGATGCAACTTACTTGGCATGATTCATATGACTTGTGGATCCTTTGAGGACATACTTGTTTGTCTTTGCAGGACCTTTCCAAGTGGAAGACTATTCGTGAAGGAACTATACCATTTGGACCTTCATAGGGGCTTGGAAGCCCATGAGGTGGATGCTAGACCTACATCAGGGGAACTATTGATGATGAGCATTGCACATTGAAGAAGAAGGATGTTGCCTTGGGAGGCACCTTATCATCACTAGAGCATTGAGCTCCACCCTTCTCTACTTGAACGTTGGCCTTTGGAGGCCTAGACGTCATCCTTATAGCCCTTGATGTCACATAGGGGCTAGGGTTTGATGGATCACTTGGTGGATTTGATGGATGAGGCATGTAGCATGGATCTTGGCACATGAGAAAGGGACACGTGGCCTTTGGAGGCATAACGTTCCATATTTTCAGACTTGACGTCAGTTTTATGAGCCTAGCATCACCCTACTAGGGCATGACATCACCCTCTTTGGGGTTTTATTTCATGTAAATTTAATTTTTGTAAATTGTAAAGACAATTTAAGGGGTCGACCCCTCTTGAAGAGACATGAATTTTCATTTGATTCTCTTGGATGGCTAGGGTTTCCATATAAATATGGCTATCCAAGACTCATAAATATGGCTAGCCAAGACTCATTTTGATAATCACAACTTTATCACCTTTGTGAGAGAACAAGTTTGAAATTTTCGCCCGATTTGGCTATCTCTCTCTTCTACACTCATGCAACCTTCTTTGGAGGATCATTTGTGGATCATTTTGCTGATTTTTGGATGGAATTTATGCAATTATGTTTTCTTCTTGTCATATCTTAGTGAATTAAGTAAATTTTTTCAATTTTATTTCATGTTATTGAATGTTTATAGTAAATTTTACTTGTTCATATTGAATATTTTGCTTGGTAAAACCCTGAGAGAGGAGCATAAGTGCTTCCTCCTCTCACAATGTTAATTTCATCCATAAAAATTTGTGAAGGAAATCCTACCTAGGGTTAGACTCGTAAATCCCCAAAGTGGTAGCACTTTAGGAGTTTGATTCTAGACTTTTGATTGTAACCTAATTGAAGTACCTAAGAAGGGAGAAAAGGTTGCCAGAGCCCAAAAATGCTTGCACTCTAGTAATCCTTCTCCTCAAGGTTTGAACCCTAACGCCTTAATGCGTTGTTACCTTAGAGTTCAAACCCTTCCTCTTATATATTTGCTAGTTTCATCTCTAAGTGATATCATTGTTGTTATAAAGACTCCATATCCCTAAGGCATTAATCATTTAAGCTCTCTTGTGGTGAAAGTGATGAAAACAATTCTTTATTCTTAATATCTCAAGCTATCTACTAACTTTACTAACACTAACTTGTGCTAACTGAGTGGTAAAATTGTTGTTGTTGCAAAAGTTTTCTACAACCACCCGATAACACTTAAATTTGTTGCATACATTGATCTAATGGTGGTATAACATGCTCATAAATTGATTTGAACAATTGGACATTAATCTATTGGATATGTGCTAAGTTTTCCTTGTCAATTGATGCATTTATGATCTCTTTTATTTGTTGTTGTTACAAACTTATATTTATTGTTGTAAATTGTTGCACTGCTGCAAATTTGTACCAACTATATAAAATTATCATTATCTAGTGTCTTACGAGGTTTTAATTGCATGTTTGTACTTGGAATTGATCATATAAGTGCTATAAAGTGTTCTTGTTCCAGGCAGGTACTCAAACACCTTTTAACCTTATCCATTTCACAGACCTAGACTTATCATTAGGTGATCAAGAGAGGGGGCGATAGGCTTGGCTAACAAACTTGCTACTTTGATCCCTTGAGGTCACCGAGGAACCCTCCCCCATGGTGGATCTCTTCCATCACTAAAACACGAGGACTTCTTAATAAGGTGAGAGTGGTAGAATTTCCCATTGTTACGCAAGATTTGGTGATCTTGTGTTGGACTTTGCATAACGACAAATCCCGTGATAACACATCTAACCATTTAGATTTCATTTCCTAAAACCAGTCTTCTTTTGCATTACCAACCCTTTTCTCTTATTGTCAAAAGTAGATTTGCTACAAATATTGTAAATAAATTAATTTCTACTTTAGGATTAAAGAAAGATGATATTTGGAAATATGCTCCTCACCATGTAATTTCTCCACAACGTATGAGTTTACATTTTGCACCTTATCTCTAACACTCTAATCATGATATTGAGATATTGGTAAATAAAAATACTCGGGAAGAGGTGCAACATTTGATGATGATGCAAATAGCAGGTGTTGGTTTAAAAAAGAAGCTAAAATAAGAAATGATGCTTAAAATAGCTCCCAGTAAAACCTCTGAGGTTGCAGATTTAGAGTGTAGTATTATTGAAACAAGCCAATTATCCAGTAGCACTGAGGAAGTTGTTGAAACAATGTCCGATTTGGAATTAACAATCATTTTTTAACAAGCGATTACAAGAAAAAGAAAAACATCTGAAGTTTCCAACGAACCTGAAAACATGGATACCAACAAGCCTGATTCAAAAAAAAAAAAACTTAAAGAACTGGTAACACAAATCATTGGATTCACTTATAAGATTTCAATAGAAATTCCCCATGAAGACTTGATTGGGAAAATTGATACTCTCCCACGAGAGTTACAACCAAAGAAAACAAGCGAATTGGTTTTATTCATCTAACTCTTCATCCATATCTTTGATCCAGTGTCCATCCTTGCTAGCTTCTTCAAAACGACTTGGCTCAATTGTAGACAACAATGTTAGGTGATGTTGTTTTGGTGAACATATTATTCTTCTGGCTTCAACTCCTGCATCTTTATTCCCAATAATTTGTTCTGGTGGATGATTCTTCTGCACTCGTCTACTAGGTCTCCTTAGAGGTACCTAAAGATCTTGTTGCTCATCTTCCTCTTGCTCTACTTCTGGCTTCTCTTGTTCTTCTTCCTCTTTTGCTTGTTCTTCCTTCAAATATTCTTCGTGATCCTGTTCCAATGAATCTTTGCTTCATTCTTTTATATTCCATCCATTTGTCTCATCAATCATCACATTGATGCTTTCCACTATTTTGTTGAGTCTTAGATTGAATTATTTGTATGCTTCACTTTTTCTTGAGTACCCAACCAATATGCCTTTATGAGCTCGAGAGTCAAATATTCCAATCTTTCCATCTTCTCTTTTGATATAGCATTTGCTTCCAAACACTATGAAATGATTCACATTTATTGGTCTTCCTTTCCATAGCTCGTAGGGAGTCTTATCACTATTATTTTTTAGCATTCCCCTATTCTGGATATGAACTGTTGTATGTACTACTTGTACCCATAATATCTCCTTCAACTTGGAATTTTTTAACATGGTTCTGGCCATTTCATGTACTGTTATGTTCTTCCTTTCGACAACTCCATTTTGTTGAGGTGTCCTGGCTGTTGAGAACTATGTCTTTATCCCATGTTTGCTACATATATCCATGAATTTCTTTGATGTAAACTCTCCAATGTCTGATCTCAAGCACTTGATTTTTTATTCTGTCTCAGTTTCAACCATTTCCTTTTATATATTGAAGTGTTTGAATGCCTCCGACTTCTTCATGACAAATCAAACTGTAGTCATTCTTCTGTAGTCATCGACCAATAGCATAAAATATTGTTCTCCATTCTTGTCGGTCCACATAGATCTATATGTACAATCTCTAGCGGTTTTTTTGTGGAGTACTCTTTTGATTTGAACTTGGTACTGATTTGTTTTCCCTGTAGACAATGCTTGCATAGAGTATTTTCTAGCTTCTTTATCTCGAGCATTTATCTTACAGCTTCCTTTCTGCTGATTTTGAAAAGATTATCAAAATTTATTTGACCCATTCTTTTGTGCTAGAGTCAAATTTCATCTTCCTTTCCTAGGAAACATCTTTCCTCTCCAATTTCATTTATTACATAATTTTATCTTGGAGTTCTTATGGTTGTAGCCACCAACTTTCCTGATCCTGCTTTCCTTATCTCACATTTCTCCGAGTCAAACACAAGTATGTGTCCTTGATCATACATTTGACTTAGACTTAGTAGATTGTGCTTCATGTCTTCGACCAATAGAACATTCTCTGCCTTGGCATCCTTACTTCCAAGCTTGACTGTACCTCTTCCTATAATTTTGGCTGAGTTGTCATTTCCAAATGAAACTGATCCATCTCTTTCTGTTTTCAAAGTTAGAAACATGTCCCTATCCCCATTCATATGCTTCGAGCAGTCATTGTCAACATACCATCCACATTTCTTGAGTTGAGATTGTAGAGCAAGCATGCATTCTTCAGTATTGAATTGATCCTTCTTCCTTATCCATATTCTTTATGGTTCCTGCTTATGACTGTTGATGTTCTATTTTGATTCTCTTGGAGGAATAGTCAATCTACAATCTTTGGCCATGTGACTAAAATTATTGCATTTGTAGAATTCTACTTCATCACTCAAGGATCCAAATCTGTTGTAGTTTATTCTCTGTGCTTCATGAGGCCTTCTTGGATAACCATTTCCCATGTATCCTTCATAGTTACTTCTAGTCTTGGCACATGCTCTACAATTCATAGCTTTGTGCCCAAAATTATTACATGAATAACATAAACCAAGAAAAATAGTTTAATACCTGGGAGTGGAATATCTTTTGAATGGTGTTGCTCTTCTGAATCCTTCTTCTTCTTGAGGTCTTTCCATTGCTGGTTGTTTCTCACTTTGAATTCTGAATCTTCTAGGTGATGCAGTGTCTCTGTGATCTTCTTCTTGGATATTATTTCCTTCTTCCTTGGGATAACCTTTGAAAATTTATGCATCGCTTCTTTGTTCTGTTTCTTGTTCTGTTGTCTTGGAGCTCGAGCCTATCTCTGTCTACATTTGGTTGTACCCTAACCCAAACCTGTCATAGTATGGTCTTTGACTGTTGATGAATTCATCCAATATCTTGGTGTTATTCTGTTGCATGTCCTTCTTCTGAAGATCTTTTCCTAGAGTGACTATTTATGCTTCCAAGCCTTCAATCATCTTCTACTTCTCTTCCAAATGATTTATGAGTGCTTCTTCAGTTCTTTTGTCTTCCTCTACCTGGATTTTTAACTTCATGATCATCTGATCAACTTCTTCTGAGTTGGAATTCTGAGATCCTTCTTTCCTCTTTAGTTCTTCCTTGAGTGACTTGATTTTCTTTCTTTCATTCCTTAGATATTCCAAGGCACTAACTAATTCTTCTATGAGATCGAATTCTCCTTCTTCAGAATCTTATATTACCATGAAGAGTACTCTTTATGTATCACTGCCATTGTCTTCATCCTCGTCAGATGAGGAACTATCTTCCTTGGTGCAAATATATTTCTTGAATAATTTCTTTTTGTTTCTTCTACTCTTTTGATTTTTCTGTTTCTTTTTAGGATCTTATTCTTCATCACTTTCCTTATTCTTAGCATGAGTATATTTAGAAGCAAAATGACCAATACCACCACAATTAAAACATTAAAATGGAAGCATACCTTTGTATTTGTCAATTCCTCTTTTCAAATTTCTTACGAAGTTTGTCATTTCTTCATCTTCCTCTGAATCATCGTTGTAGCTACAATCTGATTTTGGATTTTGTTGGTTCTTCTTATTTGTCTTCTTGGATTCCTTGAATGTTTCTTCCTTTGTGACTGGATTATCTTGCTCTATCCTCATCTCATGGGCTGTGAGTATGCCATGTAACTCATCCATGGTCAATGTAGTTAGGTCTACTATTTCTTATAGAGATGAAATCTTCAGATCAAATCTCATTGGTAGAGACCTTAGTACCTTTTGATCAATGACCCATTCTTTTATTTAGTCTCACAAACCTTTAATAATGTTCATTATTTCATCGACTCTTAGAAAGTAAGTTGCAATGTCTTCATCTTCCTTCATCTTCAATTGTTCGAACTTGGTTCTAAGGGTTTGAAGTTTAGCTCCCTTGACTTTGGCGTCTCCTTCGTAGATATTCTAAAGTTTGTCCCAAATTTCTTTTGCGGATTCACAATGCATAACCTTGACATGTATTGATTTAGTCAAACCATTCATGATAGCATTTGTAGCCCTTGAATCGTTTTCTTCAAGTTTCCAGAAGAAAACTCCATTTTCCAGAACGTCCTCCTTCAAGGGAGGACATCACCTTTGTTTTAAGGTTTTCTGTGTGTAAAATGTTGTTAAATTATTGTAAAGGGGAAAGACAAGGGTTGTTATCTCCTTGTCTTGTGTTTTACCCTAATATTATAGACAATTGTGGACAAATTATGTTTAGGAGGATGATATAAATTGAGATCACCTCATTTCATTTTTACATAAGACATAACTCCATTGTGAGAGGCTCTTGGACTGAAATTTTTGCTACACTTGGAGTATGTTGCCTCTTGTCCTTTTGTTTATGGCTATGTCTTGGTTATGGTTGATGGAAATGGTGCACTAGAATTGGAAGGTTTTCTTCATTGCTTTTTGGTGGTTAGTCTAGCTTTTATTACCTTTTGAATGCTTGAAGATGCCATTTATTTCATTGTATTATCATTTGTACAAGTTAAAGGTTCTATTTTCTTGATCCAAGCAGGGAGTATAAGGGCATACACCCCTACTCATGTTTCCACCTTTTTATTTCTAAGGGAATATTGCTTCATAAGGGTTTACTAAGAGGAGTATAATTGCATACACCCTCCTAGTTGAAACCCTAGCTAAGAGAATCTTGCCTTGGGGAGTAAAAGGGTTTACACCGCCAAGGAAGTAGCCTATCTAGATTCTTCACATTCTCTTGAATCCATTTACCCTTTCTTAAAGGCACTAGTCATTTACTTATTGGATGGGGAGAAATAATTTGTTGCCTTGGTAAACGTACAAATTTCAAGTTTTGAAGTTGTCTCTTTTGGATAATGATCTTGATGCCTTGGGGGATTCTTCCTTCCTTAGGGCATCCTCTTTCTCCCACAAATTATTATTGTTTTAGTAAAACTAACCTACATCCAATAGGGCTTCTTTAAAATCTAACCCTAACCGCTAATATCTCACAAACTAACCCTCTAACTTTGCTAGTTTAACCTACTAACCTAGGTGCATCTATTGGGCTAGATTTTGGCACTTTTTGATGGTAGGATTTGTTGTTGTACTCCATTGAATGCTACAGATATAACACTGATATACTCCTGCAAAAATTTACTCTTATGACAACCATCTTTATTCAGTCTTGAAGTGTTATTTTTGGTCCACATTGGTTACTAGTTTTATTGTTGACATTGCTAACTAATATAGACCTTTTACTTGTTGATCTGGATGTAATCTATTGCTGATTTACTAACCCATATGATGCTTTATTTTGGGGACAACAAGCTTAACTTGCTGATCCATCACTATACTTGGTTGGAAATTGTTTTTTCTTATGTCTCAGGCAGGTACAAGTGCACCAACAACTATCTCTTTACTTGGTATCCATTTACCTCTCTTCACTTACCATTTTCAACCAATCATTTTCTTGGAACTGAAGGGTCGAGTCAGAACATTTCCAGTATATGGAAGGTCAAGGATCATGGATCTCGTGACGTGACATGGAAACCCGACACCATTTTTTAATTTTGAGCACAAAACCCGATGTCCGTGGGCTGTAATGGTGCAACCTGCGTATACGCATGTTGTATAGCTATTAGGGCGCATATATTTGGAAAAATACAATTTTTAGCTCTGGGAACTGCAAAAAGGGACTTCAAGTCTGCATAGGGAAATGGAAAAGGCCTTATGAGCAAGTTGCATGGGGTGAGGGAAATCTTGATATAACAAAGAGTATTCTTTAACCCAAGTCGAGCATACCCATGATCAAGAGTGATGTAATCATGGTTGCCAAATCAAATACACTGCGGATCCATGGCATATATGAAAGTATGACTAATGTCCATGGCCACTAACAATACACAATGGATCCATGTGAAAATAGATCATAGGCACGAATAGATACACAATGGAGCTATGTCTCAAAATAAAAACAGAGGATATATGAGACCAATGGAGTGAACAACTGATCCTCTACAAGTACCAATGTCTATGGGGTGGTACAATATATGTCAGATAGGAGAACAAAAGATGTGATGCTTGTACTTGACCCAAAGTCTTCAAAATGATTTGTTGTGGTACGAGTCTACACAATGTGAATAGATGTGCTGGGGTCGAACACAATGACACACCATTTGATTACCGATCATTGATGTATACCATTAACAAATGAGAGACAACCCACCGATGATGATAATGGGTGTCAAGGTACCATGGTACAATCTAATAAGTGTGAATAAATGAGTTGATGTCAAACACCTGGTAGAATCTATTGAGTAGGGGACATTGATGTATTCCCACTGTCAATAGAGAGGGAACCTGCCACTCATGACTGCAAGCCCCAAGGTACCAAATATGACTCTAGATCCCTGTCCCAGAGAAAGATGTGCTGAAGTCAATAGGAAGAGATCTGCTGGAAGGAAGGCATTATGGAATCCTCCATCATCAAGCACGAGGGGTAGCATAAGGCCAAATATTTGGAAGGAATTAGATGAATAGATTGTAAGTACCACACCGAGGTATGACTCTGGCATGAACCAAATGGAAATAACACATGACAAAGACTCTATGAATAGTAGCCAATGATGAAGACTACTAACAAAGATGAGGAATCCACCAATGGGGTCAAATGGAAACCAAGGTACAACACAAATCCTTATGTGTGATGATTTTTGTTGAGGTCAAACACAAGGGAAACCACTCAGTAAATGACTGGTGATGGTTTGTCACATATTGAGCGCAAGGTCACCTATAAATAAAGGAAATAGGCCCAGGGTGCTACTCTAGGTCATACTCTCAAAGAAATGTGTCAGAGTCGATAAGAGAAGATCCGCAAGCCAGAAGTCAATGAGGACCTTCGGTACTAACACAAGTAAGAGACATAGATACTTGTGATAATGAGATGGACTTGACAAACTCAGGAAAGCTGACTTGAAAGGTAAAAGACTTGTTGCAGAATGAACGACTTATGTTAAAACTTCCCTTGAACAAAAGCACGACACATTATGTGACTTAGGTGACATGACTATAAACTAGGATACATTTGTGATGCAGAGGGCATCCACAAATGCTCCATATGGTTGGAAGAATAACCAACCGGGGGAGATTATTTTCAAAAATGAGAAAGAGTCTCCTAAATCCACACTAAACTCAAAATACTGAGATATTGACTTAAGATTGTGCTTTGTTCAAGGGTGACAAGACTGCTTCCAACAAAAGAGATAGACACTTTCCCCCTCTTTTTTTTCTTCATATTATTAAATCCTGAAAAAGAATAAAAGTATGCTACAATACTGTTGGGCCTCAGTTTTTTCATATTTACGCTACACAAATACATTCATAATTACACATTCTCCCCGCATTTTGCCAATAATATATCCCTAATGACACCATAAACCTCTATTGTCTCTTGTTACTCATCCTACGTGGCTAATACATAATTTTCTATATTTTTAGTGATTAAAAGATGATTATATCATTTTTAACTAATGATGGTTGATAAAGTGTGATTTGCATGATTAACATTCCCGTACCATTACTGCGGTTCAACATTCTGCACTAGTATAGCCATTCCCATACCTGATATTGTAGCTTGTCATATTGACACGCTTCTAGAAGGAAATTGGGAACATGGGTTTTGTCCAGAACGATGTTGACATGTTGACCAATGAGTTAGAATTCACCCATATCGTACGTGTGGACCTCCAACTCAGGGGGAATGATTCTGCAAAAATTAACAAAAATCTCAAACTGCCAACTTGCGCCTCGATTTCTGTGCAGATGATATCAGATCTAGAAATTCTACGATATGGGTTTTGTCTAGAATGTGGAAAATTGAGTAAATGCAAGCACTTTTTTAAAATTTGAATTGTTTTGGAAGATATGGGTGGATCTATAATTGGAATCTGCCCAAATTGATGAAAAACCCAAATTTGGGGATTTGCTCCAAAAATTGGCAAATTTGTTTCTAAGTTTTGGGATTTGGTTCTATCCTCTTCCTTTTGGTTTATTGTGTATAAATATGTATCATATCCATTGAGAATAGGATCCTTAGTGTGATTATACTCAACATAAGTCTCTTGTAATTGGAACATTGGTTCAAATAAGATTTTTATGCAATGAAGTTTTGAAGCGTTTCTACAATCATTTGCAGTTGATTTCTTCTTCAAGCAACATGCAACCAATTGGGTAGGGCCCCTCAATTTGGTATGCATCGTTGCTTTGTTCTGTAATTTTATTTCTAGAATTGTATATGTGCTTTATTTCCTAGATTTGGTGTAGTAGCAAGTAGTTTTCTGCGTGTTTCTTATCATTTCTTTATCTAAGAACAACATTCCTGCAATTAAATGTTATTTACCTTACCTCTGTATCAATTACTCTGTTATTTGACTATTTTTAATCTTGAGCATGTGCTTGATTTACTTCTACAGGAAACCAGGACCAACATGTTAGAGTTATAATTGCTAATCATCTTCGGCTTGAATATATATGCGATCTTGTGTTCTTGAATACAAACATAACTTCCATAACTGTCAATTGTGGTTTAAATAATTTCCAAGATGCATATCAAATATCTGAACATGGTTATTAATTCTGAAAATTATATTATTTTTCATGACCAATATGACATTCATGTGTGCACTTCATTCTTATATTCACACTCCATTCCTGCACATACTATTTTCTGCTCAAAAGATTGATTGATCTTGAATTCACACATACAATCCTTTAAAGAACAAAAGTAAGTAAGCTCCTCTTCCAAGCATTCGTTGTCTTCGATCCCATCATTGTTCTTGTGTATCAAGTGTACTCATTTGAAGGGTAATTTCTGAGTTTGAAATTTTAATTGCATTACTGTTTACAGTTCGAATGTATATAGTGTAAACAAAGTGTTGAATGCACATGGATAAATAAATCATTGTATGTACGATGAGTGGTTTGCTTTGTGTGTTTTAGGTTCAGTTCTTACATCCACATTTCATTTCATTTGCATGGTTTGAATTTAGATTCCATTTTCCATTTGTTTGATTGTTTTTTTTTTCCTTTAGTTAGTTTTCTTTCATTTGGTTTTTCCATAGTTTAAATTTCTTTTTATTTATGCACTTTGATTTTACCTCTAGTTCTGTTTTCATTCATTTTGAAGTGTGTTTGTCGGTCTTAGATGTTAAGAATCTGAGTAGATCTACAAATATAATCACCACAAATACTGAATACACAATAGATCCACAGAACAATATAGAAGAAACCACCACTTTATAATATCAAAACCCTTGGGGTAGGGCAACACCATACAATGGATCCTATTATGGAATGGATCCTCTCCTGTTCACTTGCCTCTTCGAGGGGGCATCCTCCCATTGAGCTACCAGTCAAAATACAATACTTCTCTTCATGTCCCATTACATTGCTGGAACCCCTTTATATAGTGCTACCATCACCTAAGAACATTCTAGAGGGGGAATCTTCTAGAAGTAGAACCTTCTAAGAAGTCCTCTTACATTTATTATATCTAACTATCATAGTGGGCCTTATTTAATAAT
>SNQJ01S0110563.1:41094-69999 GCA_010110895.2 Picea sitchensis
CATTCACCTTGCCTTTGTCCCTTGGGAATCCAATCACTAAGTCACTGACATATATGAAATCATATTTTTAAGACTCCATTCCCATGTTACTTCCTTTTCTGGTTTCCATACCGAACCTCTTTTATAAGAAATACAAAACCTGTTCTATTGCAGAACCTGACCTCTGTGTGCTTATTGATGAATTCATTGAGCTATTACCAGTCATTAGACATATGAGAGAGCCCTCTCTGATTGTATAGGTCAGGATACAATCCAAAGTTGGCTGAGATAGTTACCTTTGTGAATTGCCTCCTCAGCTTGGGCAAATTACAGAGTGCTAACAGATCCTATTATGGAAGGGATCCTCTCATGTTCACTTTCCTCTTTGAGGGGGCATCCTCCTATTGAGATACCACTCACAATAGAATACTTCTCTTCGTGTCTCATTACATTGTTGGAACCCCTTTATATAGTGCTACCATCACCTATGAACATTCTAGAGGAGTAATCTTCTAGAAGTAGAACCTTCTAAGAAGTTCTCTTACATTTATTATATATAATTACCCATTTATTATATCTAACTATCATAGTGAGCCTTATTTAATAATTTAGTGGACCTAGTCCACCTTAAATTGAATGGTCTCCACTATTATCATTATGGGTCCTCTTCCCCCCCCAACTACCTCTATAACTACCTAACATTAGATTAGGTTAGACTAGGCTCCAATCCTGCATTTCCTGTGCTTGCACCTCTAAGTATACGACTCCCTTATTGACAATTTAATGTTGGAATTAATAGTGCATATATTTTACCCAACAAGTACAATGGAGGAAATGAGTGTCACGGAAAAAAAAACTAGTTCCAAGGTGCAATGAACATACCTATGCTCAACGCAAGGAAGCATGTGTAGGAAAAGGAGACTCAGGGGATGTTTCCTCCAGGGTTAAGGTGTTGATTCACAAAGGAATAAATTGCAAGGCTGGAAACTGATAGGAATGCATAAGCAATTGGTTCATTAAGAACAAGCTAATGCAGATATTAGGCCTAAAAGCGCGAGCGGTTAACATGCAATGCACTTACAATGCAACAAAATTTGGAATCCATTGAAGGTGAGTTAGACAGAAAAATATTGAGAGGAATTCATGACGCTTGAATTCAAAGATATGGTGGGACTAAAGAGGGATTCCGAGCCTGCAGAGAAACTGCAGCATGGGTGTAAAAATGCCAGTGAGGTACTAACTAAGACACCCATGGAGATGTAAGCTATACCATCCGTAAGTGACACCTTTAAGTAGATGGAAAGCTATGATATCACTAACAAATGGGGTTGAACCTACGACAAATATGTGTTCGGTACATATAGAATGATTATGCAAGCGAGATGATACCTACGCTATGTTCCAGTAAGGAGGATAATACATGCTGAAGAGTAAAACAAAATGTTGTAGTGAGAAGCATATAAAGTGGGGAGTCTTGTAGGAAATATTCAGAACAATATTAAGTAAGAGGAATGAAGTTCAAACACAATGTCATGGCGGGACTAAATAAGACTCCCAAACCTAATAAAACTTGCAGCATGAGCGCCAGAATACAGAAAGGGGTTCTAGACTAGGGCACCCATGGAAGGTAGGCCTCTACCATCAACAAGAAGACATTTTGAGAAAAAAGAAAGGGTTATGTCACAATTTAATGGGATCGACCCTGGGTTAAGGCGACAATGGAAACTGGTAATGAAAATATTGAAGGTACATGAGTCCTACTCTAAATGCCAGTTATACGAAAACATCACCTTTTAGAGTCTTGAAAAAAACTTAGTCAATCAATAAAAAGACCAGAAGTACTCAAAATAAATCTCTATAACCTACCATGGAAACCACAACACTACAATATATCTTGACATTGGTTCAATTTATGGAAAAATAAGAAACTATGGAAAGTGGGTTTTCAAAAAATTATATAAATAAGGCAGTTTTTACCATTTTACCATATCATTTTTACCATTTGAACTAAAATTAACCAAATTTGGAGAAACCCTTGTAAATTCACTTGGATATTGCGGGAGCTTGGAGAAACTAAACCACAAACCGTCTAGACCAAGTAAGTGCTTAAAACATTCCTTTCATTTTCATCCATTTAATTTTTAATTTTTATGAAAAAATTGAGGGATAACCCTCTCTTTTACCTCACAACTCTACGCATCCGCGATTTTCCTCAAAGGGGCACACATATGTCCATGTCTGGTAGAAACACCAGTCACGAATATCCACTCCTATTATAAAAGGAACCCACAGATGCCCATAATCGCTTTGAAAAAATAAAAGTTTAATTCTATTTCTTGTGGATTTTGATTAGGATGCTTGTTCATTGGAGGGAACGTGAGAACGAGGAAGTTGATCATGCAATATTTGATGAAGATGATGCCAAAGAAGCTCTCTGACAATGCAGCATGTATACATTTTTCCAAATTGGTGGCATGCAAGATTAAAAGAGATTATTAAATCTCCTTATTTATTATTGGCATCCTGACATAGAGGCATTCATGCTTGGTGGGCAGTCCTTGATGATCACCGTTAAGGACATCTACTTCATTACTAGTTTTTCTCGTAGAGGTGAAGTGCCCAAATTCACAACCCGTGGGGGAGGTGGCCGGATCATTAATGATTACATAAACAAATACTGCGAGGATGGCACAAAAAAGATGGGCTCACAAGTTCCTATCAATCATATCACCAATTTGAGTCTAAAGGTGATATTATATAACATAGTGCACATCATGGGATCTAATTGTTTACACTTGGATTCTCAAACCCAAATGGAACATGGGGTTGAGTGCTTAATACCCACAATGTTTGACTAGATCACTACAATGCTTTCTTGCATGAAAACTGAGCTCACTGATTGCAAGTTACTAAAGAACAAGAACTTTGGGTTTCACAGTGTCCTCTATACATTATTTTTCGAGAGGGAAGCAATGATGAGCCCAAGAGCTCATATAAGAGGAAACTTACGACCATGGCCCGTGATGGTATGATGGAATGAGTTGTTGGCCCACTTAGGAGGAGGGAAATTATCCAACCCTTATGCCAATGACTTCTTTTCTTGGTGGGAGTGTCAGGTTCCCTTTATTGAGGATTAACCGTTTATTGGGATTGAATTTTCGAGAGATCCTGATGTCATCATTCCTCATGATGATGAGATTCAGGACATATGTAACCTTTATTTTATTTTTGTTTTTGGATTATATATTATATATACATATGAAGGGAAAAACATCTTATTTTTGGTGAGATTCATAATATTAACATGTGCTCTTTAAATGTGCAAATAGAGAACCAGTGAGACCAACAGGAGTTACACGACATAAAAGTCGAGGGAGAGAGGAAGTCGGGCCCAATGATGATGTAGAAAGAACCTTATCGAGCGTGGGTAGGAACCTGGAGGCACTAAAATGCTCCATTCTGATGACCACTATAGATGACCTGCCCGTAGGGATGCAACGTCATGTATCAAGAGTACCCCGGACATGGGTTCGTTTGTTCCTGCGTTTTGAAAATGACACACTTTTCTATGATAGATTTCACCGGCCTCAGGCTTATACTATTATGTGCTGAGAGACCTATTTTGTACTGATATGTATTCGGGACTAGTAGCCCAAATTTTGTATTATGGACCTCTTTTTGGACACACACACACATATTTGTGCGTTATCTTTATATTCTACTTGCAAATGATTAAATATTTACATGTGTAAAATGTGTGTGCTTATTTTGTGAATGTGACAAATGCAAATCTAAAATGTAATTAACATATGCATCTGTTACTAGATTAATGTTCCTAGGAACATGCTCATAGGTAATAAACTCAAATGATCGTTCCCGAAGATGTACCCTAAGGAACTGTCGTAACAAGACTGGATCATGAATACAATATGGATCATTCAAATGTGACACAACCAACTGAGAATCCAGAACATGTGAAGGTGTTGAATACCATGTGATAGAGCATCTCGCAAAAGTTTGATGACAACGCTATATTCAACAACATTAGTAGTTGCTTTGAGACAAACACCTCCAGTAGATACTAGGTGGTTAGTGGGAGAATAAATCACCCATGCAACGGAAGCCAAGTTCTGAGTGTGATGATTGGCACTGTCTGCGAATCCAAAATATACTGACGACTCCCGTGACATCTGCCACATAGCAGAACCACAGTAGTAAAAAACATAAGGAAAAATGAAGAAACCTATACAAAGCTATATACAACAATAAACAATAATTACAAAAGAACTAGTACTTGAGCTGTCGGTCTCAAGAATAACACTTCTTAAGGTAGATCCCATTTCTAGGCTCCAACGACACATTTCCCTCCTAATATGCTAACTCATAAGACCCTTTTTCAAACACCCGTCGCACGATGTATGTGTTGGAGTTATTTCACACACACCTAGGATTTTTTTTTCCTAAGGTTTTTCCTTGTTTATTAGTCATTATCCAGTCTCCTATATTTTAGGAAGAATATTACTCTAGGGAGAATATTCTCTTCAGTTTTCACTTCAGTTTGATCAGTTGAGTGGAGTCTAGATGCTACATTAGGATTATCACCATGCAACATTGGGATCATCACTATCTAATGCGCATTATCCTTGGGATCATCACCAAACTAGTGCTTTACTCATGATTCCCTAATCTCCTCCTCACTTCACTCTGTTTCAGTCAGTTAACTGAAGACTGATAAACTATTTAACTCAGAATAGGTGGCAGTTCACTCTTGTAACTACCTAAGAGACTAGACTAGGTGGGAATTTACTCCCGTAACTGTTGGTGTGTGTCCAGATCACTCTAGACCACCACTATGGCTGATTAGTTATTCATGTATCCTACATCTATTGTAAACTATTTACTCTTTGAGTGTGGAATACGGTTAATGAGAATTCTTCCATTCTTTCTCTCTTGATTCTTCTTTCTCAATTTCTATATGCAAATGTGTGTGGTATTTTCTAGCTATATCTATTCCGTGCAGGTTCAACAAATTTACATGGTATCAGAGCTAACAGACTGCTAAGAAAAATCTACACCAAATTATTTTTGCAGGTATTGAAGATTGAAGAACGCAGAAAATATGGATTATTCACCGACAATACTTCTCACGCCTCATAACTATTTGGAGTGGAAGCCAAAAATTCTGCTTCTGCTTAGATGTAGAGGCTTGTACCAAATAACTATGGCAATGGAAGTAGATCTTGATTCCGTCGATGAGAATTTTTTTTTTCTCAATAGACAAGATATGGCCATAGGATGTATCCTCTGGTTTATTTCTTTTGAACTTCTCCATCAAGTATATGATGACTCACTAGAATCAACTCCAAATGAATCATGGACCCTATTGGAGGTTCTATTCGGGAATAAAGAAGATTGTGAATATTTCATGTAGGAGGTTGAACAGATAGAGCCAGAAGAGAAGCCATTAGAAGATCAAACATCTTATTATGAAGAGTCGTCTACAAAAGTATTTGCACAAATTTGTATTCCATTAATTGAAGATGATGTCTACTCCATTTCAAATTTGTTTTCTGAATTTCATGTGGAAGATATATGACATGCATCTCAGGGGTCACATGCAGACACTTTTCCATACGCAATGCATGCATCTCAGGAGACAAAAAGGGAGCCGTGCACATCAGACTCAATTATGATATTTTTTTGAGCAAAATTTCCAGAAACAAATTGGATATTTGAATTGCTCTCGGGAAAATATCCAATTTCAAAAAACAAATCATCTGAAACGGAGTCTGAAAAGTGAAGTTATGATCATTTTAAAGTCAACAAAATTTTACTGGAAACGGCCGCACGGTTTTCAAAGTTTCATCCAAAATTTATTTGGATATTCTTCATTACAAGAAGAGAAAGTGGACATGAGTGGACATCTCAATGGTGCATCTACTTCATCATATTTGTGCATACATCTACATCTTAAAAAAAATCTTCAACGAGCACAAACTTGCACAGTTGCAAGGTCTTCTTGGAGTGAAGGACACTGTTGCTTAGCAACTGCTTTTTGTTGCTTCTCATTTTTTTATTTTTTTTATGCATTGTAATTTGAGGGGTTTTTTTTTCNCTCATTTATTTCAATGTATCTTTTGTATTTGGGTACCTAACATGGCCTTGTTGCGGGGACCCATTCTTTATTTTCACCATAGTGATGTTCAAGGGGGGTGTTGGAGTTACTTCACACACACCTAGGATTTATTTTTCCTAAGGTTTTTCGTTGTTTATTATTCATTATTCAGTATCCTATATTTTAGGAAGAATATTTTCTTCAGTTTGATCAATTGAGTGGAGTCTAGATGCTACATTGGGATTATCACCATGCAACATTGGGATCATCACCAACTAATGCGTATTTTCCTTGGGATAATCACTATACTAGCACACCACTCATGATTCCCTAATCTCCTCCTCACTTCACTCTATTTCAGTCAGTTAACTGAAGACTGATAGACTAGTTAACTCAAACTAGGTGGCAGTTCACTCCCGTAACTGCTTGAGAGACTAGACTAGGTGGGATTTTACTCCCGTAACTGCTAGTGTGTGTCTAGATCACTCTAGACCACCACTATGGCTCATTAGTTAGTCATGTATCCTATATCTATTGTAAATTATTCACTCTTTGAGTGTGGAATATGATTAATGAGAATTTTTCCATTCTTTCTCTCTTGCTTCTTGTTTCTCAATTTCTCTCTATAAATGTGTGTGGTATTTTCTAGCTAGATCTATTATGTGCAGGTTCAACACATTTACAGTATGGACCATTCCATATGGGGTTAAAATTTTCTTCCCCTAGGGTATCCTTGTCCTGGTAGTAGACTAACATAAGGTCTCCTTCGGAAAACACCCTTGGGAGGACAGACTTGTCGTATTGAGACTTGACTCATTTTTTATGTGCTTCATTTTCTAAAGCTGCATCTTGACGTTGCTCGTCAATATGTTCAAGATAAACAAGGCGCTCTTCAAGTTGCGTCATGTTGGGTAAGATTTCGACATCACTTTTAAGCAAATGGATTTCACATTCAATGGAAAAAATTGCTTCTACTCCATGAACAAGTTGAAAAGGAAAGAATCATGTCACAGTTTTGACTAAGGTTCATTAATCCCACAATTCTAGATATAACATCAACTGCCAATTTGACCTAATCGAGTTAATCATCCTCTTCAATATAGTTTTTAATGATTTGTTAACGGCCTCGACCTGACCATTAGCCTGAGAATAGTAAGGAGACAAGTGCTTATATCTAAAACCCAATTTTTCTTTCCTTTTATCAAAGTACAAATTGTGCAATAACAAGACCAAACCATCAACTGACAAGAGGTTGAAGAGAGGGTTCCCGATGAAGGTTACCAATCCCATGAGGAAGAGAAATAATTTAATCATAATTCTACCAAAGATCACGAAGACCTGGTTGAAGAAGAAAATCATGAGGATGAAGTGTTGATGTGTTCCCTTCCTTCCGATGAAGCCATCCAATATCCTATTCTCCCTACACAAGAAGAAGAGAATAAGGTAATTAGTTTCCCTTTCCAGGACTTTAACGATGCTTTATTTTATGATTTGGAAAGAGAAGAAGTGTTAAAGGAACCCTTGGATGTACTAAACCCTTCATGCTATGATAAAGGTAATGATATGGTTGATAACATTGATGAGTTCATACATGTTGGAAGACGTAAATGGGATGTGGTTGGTCATGATGAAGATCCCATTTATGATATGGAAGGTCATTTTCAATTGTTTCCTTTACAACTATCATACGACATTGCTATTGATTATGACATTTGGAAACAAGGAGATGATATAATTATAGATATATTCCAAACACCCAAGGATGACTTAATGCAATGTTCTCATGATGATTTCCGGTCACACCTTAAGGAGTTTGACAAATATTCTTTTGATCACTTGGATTTATTCTATGCATAAGATTTTCAACCGTCATTGTGCTCAGATTTTGATAAGTGTGAGGACATGGTTTGCCTGAAGTAGGATACTTGTGATGAGGTTTTCCATCTCCCTTCATTTCCTTTATCGCCCTATGTCACTAAGGATGCAGTTTGGAAACTTGTCCCTTGTCTCAAGTTCTCTCTAGGGAAAAAAAATGTTATATAATTCAAGGGTAGGTTAAATTATCTAAGAAGAAGTTGTATATCTCAGTCTTTTAACCTTCCCCTGGGAATTTTCCATTCATCATCTAGATTATTGTTAGTCCCTTCTCAGACCTCGGGGAGTGATGAGGTCCAGGGTAGTCAACCTTTAGAATCTTTGAGTCAACCTCTTAAGTATTCAACCTTTCATGACCCTTTTTAGAGATGGATTGAGCGCCTTTCTAGAGATGGATTGAGCACATTGCCTTTTTCCCAAGGCTTTACCACATATACATGACCTGCTGCACAATAGAACGTGTATGTACGCTACCTATTCAAGGTCAGCCAACGTATGTACATGACTGTCACCACTGTCACCCATGTATTCCTCAGTAGATGACAATTTTGAACTTCCCTTCAGTCCTTCATTTTGATCTGGCTGCTCTGTCTTCTTCACCCACTTCTGTAGATGTCCCTTCTCCTCAAAACTTGAGCTATGAGCATCCATATTTTCAAATATGTCTCCCTTTCTTACTTCATTCCTTATTCTAGCCATGCTATGTGAATTCCTCATCATGGACTTTCTTCTTGTGATCCGACATTCCTGGGATTTGTGGCCAAACCCACTACAGTTGTAGCATCTCATGGAGTTACAATGAACAACAATGTGTCCTATTTGATCACATCTCCAACACCTCATGGTGTTATAAAATATTCCATTATANAATGCCCATGAAAAACACTTTCATACCTTTTCTTTGGCGTCCCAAGAATAGCTTCTTGATGTCTTCCTTGCTTTGTTCTTTTGAGATTTTCTTTGCCTTGTGTAGATGGTTGCTTTGTAACATTTTCTTCCTTCTTTGATGGACTTACCTCATGCTTCTTTGAGGTGATTGCTTCAACATGTGTAGCTTCCTTTTTGTATCCAAGACCTGATTTATCATATGGTGATCTTTGACTTTCCAAGATCTCATCCAATATTAGTGAGCTATTCAAGAATTTGTTTGACTTTTCTACCTTCTTTCTAAGGTCAACAATTTCAGCTTCTAACTTACAACATGACTCTTCCTTTTCATCTATTTGGTTCTTCAATAGTTCCTCTATTCTTTTGGCTTCTTCAATTTGGGTCTTGAGATGGACAATGGTTTCAAAACTTTTTCTAATCATCTACATTTATATCTTCTTTTCCATTCTTTAGTCTTATGATCTCTTCTTCCTTTTCTTTTAATTGAGTCTTATTACTCTCTTCTTGTTCCTTGATCATTTCCTTTAACTTCAACGGTGCCTTAGACTCCTCCTAAGAAATTTATCAGTGTTATCCGAAAGATAGTTATAATCTATATAAAAATGATCACTTCTATATCTATATAAACCCTCTTCAACTTCCCTTTGAAGTTTTAATAGATTTTATTCTATTNCATCATCATTGCAATCAAGGGTTTTTAAGGGTTCTTTACCTTCATTTGAAATATCTTCACTATCTTCCTTTTTGCCAATACCAACACATAGTTCTTTGCCTTCATTTGAAATGTCTTCAAGATCTTCCTTTGTGCTATCATCACTTGATTCTTTATCTTCACTTGAAATGTTTTCAAAATCACATTTAGAAATAATGGATTCAAAAGTTTTAGGAGATTCTTTACCTTTAGTGATCTTGATGGAGTGATCTTCAATATCTTCTTTCTCCTTCTTTCTTTGATATGTTTCCTCTAGCTTTAGCCATAGATCCTTGGTGAAAGTGCATTGTCCCATGCTCTCTTTGATAGGGCGTGAGAATCCACTAAGAATGGTCTTGAGAGCCAATGAACCATTCTTCTTTCCTTCTCTTTGAGCTACAAACTTTGACTTGTTCTTCAATGAAACTGGTCCACCAATGGCTGCCTTCCAAATAGCTACTCCCATTGTCTTCAAATGTAATCTCATCTCTATTCTCCAAGTAGAATAGTTTTCCTCATCAGGGATTGGTATTTTATCATCCATTTGTGTGTCTATGGATCTCCTTCAAGCTTGTTAAGGCTTGTAGTGAAGGCATTCTCTGATACCAATTGTTGAACACACCTACCACACTTAGAGGGGAGGTGAATGAGTGTGGGGCTCTTTTTCCCAAAACTTCCCTCTTACACAAAAATCCTTAGTTAACATTCAACATTTACTCATTACCCATTGCTGTCGTTTATAACCAGTTAGATGTGAACATATATCAGAAACATATATCAACAATATATCATCAACAAGTCATCATCACAAGAAACACAAAGAACACAAGATGTATGTACAATTTTTCTTTTTATTATGGACAACAATATGGGGGTTTATCAACAACAACTGAATAGAGTACAAATCTACAAGAGAATCAACTCTATAATGCAAGACTCAACTTACACCCTCAGCACCAACTGAGATGAGGCAAAAATCCTCAACAGATATCAATCTGTCAACAGGTATGCGACCTGTCAGTAGTGCAACCAATGTGTGTATGCGCCCTGGCCTACTACAGCCCGCGTATGCACGCGGCCAGTGTATACAACAACCCGTGTATACCTTCTGAGCTGTTAGGGTTTGTCCTTCAAGATCAACTCAGATTCTATGCAATCAATATATCATTCTCTTCTGTCTTTGACTGTCCAATCTGAACACCAGCCAATCACAACATCTCCAATCTCTCTAATAGCTTACTCATGCTCCACAATAAATCAATATGAATACTATCTCAAACATATATAAACAACTAGTATACCATAACAATCATGTCACCACTGAATCACAAGAGTACTGCTCACTCCATCAACCAAATCAACCAAACTGAATCACATCATAGAAGCCATACCAAGAATACCCTAAGAATTCACAACACATCAAACAATAGTATCCATCAAGACAATAATGTAACCATACCAATGTCTCAGTGGCAGATCTGAGCCCATAGAATGCAGATATAGAACCTACCTCATCATCTAGGATCTTAGCACTAGCTCAAACACAAGTCTTCATCATTCCATCCACTGTACGCACCCTATATTCATACAGCCCGCGTATGTATTCTCCCTAGCCCATTATAGCCCGCATACACCTCAGAAACTAGGGTTTCTGAAGCTCCAGAACTTTTTCCGTCAAGATTTTCGACATTGAAGAAAATTTGATTCGTCCATGAGATCCTCCTCACGCTCTCTTTCTCAGAATATATCTTCAACCATGCTCAAGAGATCCACACAAAAATGCTCTCACAAGAAGCTCTCCATTGATACTCCAAAAGATAATCTCCCAAGAAGGTCTCCATTGATCCACAAAAATGATGTTTTGCAAGAGTCCATAGCTATCTTATTTATACTTTCATCCTCTAGGTCACTTAACCCATTTCTAGGCCACTTAACCTATTTTCCTTATTTTAGGGTTAACCACTTTCCATAAATAGAAAGTTCTCCAATATTTTATCATTTAAATATTAGGTTAACCACTTCCATAAATAGAAAGTTCTCCAATATTTTATCATTTAAATATTCTTCTGATTTTGTCATTTCTCTTTATTATTTAAATAATCCACCTTGACTTTGTCACTTTACTTTATCATTTAAATAATGATTTCTTCTTTTAGGTCAATATTCTACTTCTTTTGACCTCTAAGCCCAAGCCTTCATATGGTGGTGCTCCAACTTCATAAGGCCATAACTCTCAAACCGTGAGAAGTTATGTGACATTCTACATACTACTCGAAATGGCATGACAAACACCATCCATCTAGGATAGTTTCAACAACAATTTCTTTGATCTTCATCTCATTATTCCACATACAAGCATGTCTTCAACTGAACTCAACCACAAAGCGCCTTCCCGTGAGGGATTTTACAATGAGGGGACCACTTTAAAGTTCATTCATTTGTGCACCTTATCAATCATGATAAGACAATAATGAGTCATATTTCTATCAAACAACCATGTATCATCATGTATCAATGACAACTCATTGATCCATCTTCATCTATGCATCATATCAATGATCCATCTTTATCAATTGGTTTCCACTTTGACATCTATCATTCTCATAAAGGACTATGCATCATATCAATCATTAATCAATCAATCCTTTGACATCAATCAATCAAACTATTGGCATCAATGACAACATGATCCAACATCATTTTCATATTTTTTTGCCTGACTTGTATATATTATACGCTCATATGCTAGATTAGATATACTTTCTTTCTCATTTTTATTTTTATCATATATGGACAAAGGGTGATATCACCACCCTAGATACGTTGATGTCTATGTTTGATTTTTATTAGGCACATGTCATACCAGAGATGCTGAGGTTTTCATGCACTCTATGTTAAGCACCTGTCCTCGACTAGGAGCCAGATGTTACCCCCAAACTAGGTGTAACTAAGGAGATCATGTATCAATGCCCACAGGTACTAGACATGGCATACCGAGATCTAGATGGGAAAATCATAGCCCCAAAGCGCCCATCTTTTCATTGATGTATTCTACACATCGCCAACAACAACGTCCACCACACCGACCTGGTCCAAGAAAACGATGGATCTTTCTCCATGAGGTAATGAGTCTAGGTACCATGGTAAGTTTCACTCTAATGTTTGAATAATTTGAGCATGTTGAAAAATATCTTTCTTTATTTCAAAATGTTTGCTTGGAATTTATGCTTTTTTCCTTATTTAAACCCAGTGGGTGTTATTGTGTCCTAGTGAGTTGGTTACCCTTGGGAATATGTTTCTACTGGGTGGTTCTTTGAAGAGTGATCATTCATTCCCAACCATATTTGTCACTTTACATGCTTCTTTCCCTCCATCTTCTCACCTTTTGGGACTTTTAGGTGTACTCACCCAAGAAGGGATTGTACCAGTTTGGACCTTCATGAGCGCTTGAAGCCCAAGGATGGATGCAGAGACCCCAGGCTTGGGGTAAGACAATGATGACTGGTTTGCACAATGAAGGGAGACAAAGTTTCCTTTGGAGTCACCCCGGTAGGCCCGAATGATGAGATGCCACCCTTCCCCATCTGGACGTCATCCTTTGGAGGCCTTGGACATCACCCTAGTAGCCCATGACATCACCTAGGGATATGGTTTGACACTTGGAGAGGTTATAATGTAGTTCTGACACAAGTCACATTGAGGATGGCCTTTGGAGGCCCAACACTTAGCTAGGTGACCTCAATGACTCATGGAGGAGGCCTAACGTCACCCTAGGAAGGACGACATCACCCTCTTAGGGGTTTACTTTATGAAAATTATTTTAATTTTGAATTTTAAGAGAAAATTGACATGTAGGTTCGGTTTCGTGAAAAGACACAACTTTTAGGTAAATAAGCCATGATTTCCCATATAAATATTGTTGGAATATTTCATTTTTTCATCATAACTCATCCTACTTGAGTGGGAGGAATTAAATTTTATCCCCTTTGAGGCTATTGATGAAAATGACTAAGGTGCATCTTCTTGGAGAAGATTTTTGTGGTGTATCTTGGCTAATTTCATGGTGGAAAGGTCTTCAACTAGGGTTTGACTTGATTATTCTTGGTGAAGTAAGTAGAAAATATGCAATTTGTTCATGTAATAAATGATTGTGGTAAATTTTACTTATTTCATATTGAAGATTATGAAATTGCTTGCTTAAACCCTAGGAGAGAACCATAAGGTGCTTCTTTCTCTTTGTAGCTTTTCTACTTGTTTAAATTGTCAAAGTATACCTTGTTTAGGAGTGACTACTAGGGCCCTAAAGTGTAACATTCTAGTAGCTTCATCATAATTTCTTATTACATAATAGATTTTCAATAGTCTAAGGAAGGAAGGTTCACTAGTGCCTAAAAGTGTTTACTCTCTAGTGAACTTGTCTTCAAGACTTGGATGTTTGAGGCCTTGAAATTCCAACACCTCTTGCATCGAAATATTTTCCTTTGGCAAGTATTATCATTGCTATTTATCCAAGTTGTGTTGTTTTTGTTATTGACTCCAAAATCCCAAAAGGCACTCGTCCACTTGCTTTAGTGAATGATTGATAAAAAAATCACTCAAACTTTACTCCCCCAAGCTTTTACTAACAAATAATAACACTAACTTAGGATAGAACACTAATTTATTTGATTTTGTTATAAATGTTTGCTACAACCATCTAAAAGCAACAAAGTTTCTACACAATTCATATTAATTGCTAGATAATCACTTCAGAATGTGTTTGTGACAAGTCAATATCATTCTAAGTAATAAATTCCACCTTTTCATTGCCTTTTTAAGCACTCTGGAGGCATATTTCTTGCAGTTGTTACAAAATAATTCTCATTGTTGTAAGCTTTCATTTCATTGCAATTTTATATCATCTAGCATTATTTCACTTGGTTTACTATCTTGATAAGCTTTATTATCATATTTGTAGTTGAAACTGCCATATATTTGCTTCGTTATCTTGTTTTGGGCAGGTACACTTCATCATTTCCATTTGCTTCATCCTTCTTGGACGTAAACCCTGTGACACATTTGACTTGAGTGAACAATGAGAGGGGGTACGTTTTAGCCTTACCCTTAGCTTACCCATTCCTTTAGGTCACTAGGGACGCCTCCCTTTGGGTAGACCTCCTTCTACTCCTAAAACACAAGGATCTCCTGCTAAGGCGATAGTGGTAGGACATCCTATTGTTACGCCAATCTTCATTAATTTACTTGGGATTTGGGAAAGTACTGATTGCATGATAACAATATACAACTCTTCAATATGAAAATTCCAAGCTAAGATTCAATGAAGAACTTCCTGAAAAAGTCAAATCTAGATGCCGAAAAGTCTGGAAAATATGACTGTGCATTCATGTGAGCCATAATGCCTATAATTTTTTCATTGATGTGAAATCAAATACAATGAGAGTGATCCAAGGAAAGTGAATCAACTACAAGTCTGACACATCCCTGGAAATTTCTGACAACTCCATCAAATGCCGAGATATAATGGAGAAGGATCCAATTTCCCTTTGCTAGGTCAAATGACCATCCAGGTGAACAAAATGTCCACAATATTTCTCTCAAAATTAACATCGTTGTGTATGATTATTGTAGGAAAATTCTCTTGTAGATAAGTGAATATCCTCTTGGATTCTAGACCCCTAATACCAAGACAAAAACCATACAAATGGATGCTAACATCCCCGTGAATTCAATTACCTAATCAAAAAGAGAAACATAAGGAAGAAAATGTGATGCACCTTATTCCGTAGTTTGTTCTCGCTGCCTCCAATCTGAGCTTGATCTCCAAAATCTTCAGCACCACTCGATACCTGCAATGCAATGGAAAATGAAAGACAAAGAACTCCTACTCTACTCTACAAGATTATACTAATCAAATTCATTTATCAAGATCGACACTCATATGCAACAATACACAATCTTGAAGGGAATAGGCCAAGTAATATTGATGAGAAATTTTAAAGAGATACTTACAATATGTAGATGTAGGTGCAACAACCTCTCCAAGTCCTCCTCGTCCAACCCTTGCACGATGCTCCCAAGATCATAGTTTGATATCCAAAATCTTCCTCCCAAGATCATAAGTTTGATACCTCTAATCTTCCCTTTATTCTCCGTGGAAAACCTTCATTATATAGGATTTGGAGGCTTAACCACCATAGAGAGGATCACTCATTAGATCCACTAAAATGGGATCTGAAAGATATTTAGGGAGAAAATATCTCTTAAGGATTTTAGAGAGGAAATATCTCTCAAGGATTTTAAGGAGGAAATATTTCAACCATCCATGAGATCCTCAACCTCCCCTAAAAAATAGGAAACCAAATATGAGGTGGATTCTCACACTAAATTAATTTCCTTTTCATGAATATTAATAATAATTCATGTGCACATAGTATTTTGACCTTCATATAATATATTTCTCCTCCACATTGACAAGGGATTGTGACATATGTTATTTCTCCAAGTTGTTTTGTTGTTGTTATTGACTCCATAAGCCCAAAAGGCACTCACCCACTTTCTCTAGTGAATGATTGATAAAAAAAACACTCAAACTTTACTTCCCCCAAGATTTTACTAACAAATACTAACACTAACTTAGGATAGAACACTAATTTATTTTCTTTTGTTATAAATGTTTGCTACAACCATCTAAAAGCAACAAATTTTCTACACAATTCATATTAATTGCTAGATAATCACTTCATAAAGTGTTTGTGACAAGTCAATATCATTCTAAGTAATAAATTCCACCTTTTCATTGCCTTTTTAAGCACTTTGGAGGCATATTTCTTGCAGTTGTTACAAAATACTTCTCATTGTTGCAAGCTTTCATTTTGCTGCAATTTTATATCAGCTAGCATTATTTCACTTGGTTTACTATCTTGTGAATCTTTATTATCATATTTGTACTTGAAACTGCCATATATTTTCTCCGTTGTCTTGTTTTGGGTAGGTACACTTCATCATTTCCATTTTCTTCATCCTTCTTGGACGTAAACCCCATGACACCTTTGACTTGAGTGAACAATGAGAGGGGGGTACATTTTATCCTTACCCTTAGCTTACCCATCCCTTTAGGTCACTAGGGACACCTCCCTTGGGGTAGACCTCCTTCTACTCCTAAAACATGGAGATCTCCTACTAAGGCGATAGTGGTAGGACATCCTGTTGTTACGCCAATCTTCCTTACTTTCCTTGGGATTTGGGAAAGTACTGATTGCATGATAACAATATACAACTCTTCAATATGAAACTTCCAAGCTAAGATTCAATGAAGAACTTCCTGAAAATGTCAAAACTGGATGCCGAAAAGTCTGGAAAATATCACCGTGTATTCATGTGAGCCAGAGTGCCTATAATTTGTTCATTGATGTGAACTCCAATACAATTAGAGTGATCCAAGGAAAGTGAATCAACTACAAGTCTGACACATCTCTGAAAATTCCTGACAACTCCATCAAATGCCAAGATATAATGGAGAAGGATCCAATTTCCCTTTTCTAGGTCAAATGACCATCCAGGTGAACAAAATGTCCACAATATTGCTCTCAAAATTAACATCCCTATGTATGATTGTTGTAGGAAAATTCTCCTGCGGACAGGTGAATATCCTCTTGGATTCTAGACCCCTAATACCAAGACAAAAACCATACAAATGGACGCTAACATCCCTATGAATTCAATTACCTAATCAGAAAGAGAAAGAGAAGGAATAAAATGTGATGCAACTTATTCCGTAGTTTGTCCTCGCTGCCTCCAATCTAAGCTTGATCTCCAAACTCTTCAGCATCACTCGATACCTTCAATGCAATGGACAACGAAAGACAAAGAAATCCTACTTGTAAACATTTATTCTTGTTAAGAGGGGTGGGTTGTTTTCTCTCCTTTGAGCCTGTAGCCCGAGCTGCGAAGAAGTAGGCCTAAAAGTCCAACAAAGGCATTTTGTCCAAGGATGTGGCCGTGAGTACACCGTGCAGTGCATAAAATCTCAATTTCGGGCTTAAAATGTTAGAAGACGCACGACCCAGTGTCCGGTGGCGAGGATAAATCGATAGAGTAGATCGTCGATCGGTGGATATTTGTGGCCGACGGAATTGCGCCATGTTTAGCACAAGAATCGAGCCCGCAATCTCATCGAAATGATCCAGGCCGTCCATCCCGGAGGAGCACGTGGCGCACGATCAGGCTCTGTCACAACTTCGCCCATCGCAACCTTGAAACGCTTTTTCTCTGCAGCTGGGATCCTTGAGACGTGAAGTGCCGAAGGCACCCAGGAATCGGGCCCACAATCTCGCCGAAATGATCCAGGTCGTCCATCCCGGAGGAGCATGTGGCGCACGATTGGGCTCTGTTGCAACTTCGCCCATCGCGACCTTGAAACACTTTTTCTCTGCAGTTGGCATCCATGATATGCGAAGTGCCGAAGGTGCCCAGGAATTGAGCCCACAATCTCACCGAAATGATCCAGGCCATCCATCCCAGAGGAGAATGTGGCGCATGATCGAGCTCTGTCGCAACTTTGCCCATCGCGACCTTGAAACGCTTTTTCTATGCAGCTAGGATCCCCGAGACGTGAAGTGCCGAAGGCGCCTAGGAATTGGGCCCACAATATCGCCAAAATAATCTAGGCCGTCCATCCTGGAGAAGCATGTGGCGCACGATTGGGCTATATAACCACTTCGCCTATCGTGACTTCGAAGAACAAGGATCAACCCCCTCCCATCCACGATATGCGAGATGTGAAGGCATCCAGGATCCGGGCCCACAATATCACCGAAGGTGTTCTGTGTTGTCTGATCAAGGAGAGACACGTGGCGCACGATTGGGCTATATCACCACTTCGCCTATCATGACTTCAAAGAACAAGGATCAACTCCCTCCCATCCACGATACGCGAGATGCGAAGGCGCTTCTGGGTGTGGGGCCACTGTCATATCACCGGGTCATATGGAAAGGGGACAAAGTAGATAAGGGGTGTGGAGCCAATGTTTCCAAGGAAAAATGATCATAGCCGTCAGTTTTAAAGCACATCCAACCGTTGATCCTGGAGGGCCATTTCCCGAGATTGGGCACCAGGAAATTTGAAGGCATGGGAAGTATAAATCCCCAAAAGAAGAAATATCGAAGTGCCCTTGGAGAGAGGCACTAGGTCATGGCCCTGGGTTACATTGATGGTGGTGCCAGGAGAAAGGGAGGTTAGCCTCCGAGCCTTAGAGAGCAGGCACGTGGTCTTCTCCTCAACATATCGTCTCGGCCACTCCCTAGCGAAGCAGTTAATGAAAATCGAGCAGGTAGATGAAACCTTAGCTCGAGCCATAAATGGAAGGTATGGGAGGCCTGGAGCAATCAACCCATGGTACCCTTGTGTGTAGGTCCCCCCCCTGCAAGAGCCATGCTGAGTTAAGGTGGCGTCCGACGAAGGATTTCTGTCTAGGTTTGACTGAAAAGATGCCACGCCTTGGAGGTTCGAGCACGCCTCTGTTAGGCGAATTTTTCTAAGTATATATACTAAGTTTTTCTATTTTTGTAAGCATTGATGGTTGAGCTAGGCTCTCGACTGTAAAATTTCTGAGGAAGCTCTGGTTATGTATTTTGATTTGAGACTGTCAAATTAATGGAAGTCAACTTCTTTTTCCTTTTTATTTTTGTTTGTTAGCTGTTTAAAACACTCGGGATTGGAGGATCCAATCGAGGGTTGCATATTGTAGGATGACGTATGCTTGGTCACTGCAATCTCTGCACCAGTCTTAAGAAGTCTCCCACGTTGTCTTTTTAATCTTACACTGAATGATTCAAACTTGGAGGATCCAGTCGAATGGTTGTGGCTGCATAGTATGATAGGTTTGATCAGTGTGCGGTTATCACTGTGTCGTTTAGGCACATTTTAGTGTCTCGGTTTTCTTTCCTGAGTTGTTGGAAGGCCTGATGCCTAGAACAATCTCCTCTCTTTTCTCCCTAGTCTTCCCTCTACTCTCGCTTTAACTCAAATTTTTGACTGAATTTAGTTATGGCCCTCACTTCCCTGTGCATTTCTGGCCTAGTTTTCTGAGTTAAATGATACTGTTTTGAGTTCACTCACATCCGATCACCCCTTTAAAACAAAATCATGACATAAACTAATGGGCATTGGGCTCTGCTCCTACTGCAATCTAGGAGTGACTTCCGACGCCAACATTTCTGGCACCGTTGCCGGGGACGTAGTTGAAGATTTTCCCTAGGATTGAATGACATTGAGTCTCTAATTCTGAAGGTGCATTAGGCATTAGAGCCCTTGAAGATTGCTACTGTGCACCTGGCGACTCCAAGGTTTCTACATCACTATTTCAGTTGCGGCTACTTTAGCACGCCTAAAAGATGACCCAGAGGAGCTTTCTCAAGAAGGTTTCAATAGCTACTTTCTCAGCCTGAGAAGCTTCCTGGGGTAACAACAACATAATATCAGGCCTTTGATGGTGAAAAAGGACCAGACATATTCAAAGCTGTGAATCTTTCCCCTGGCTACTCCATGATTCAAGGATCGATTTGTGACTCCGCTGGTTCAGAATGGAGAAAATCCTAGCTCAGAGGTTTGCTCCTTTTAATTTTTCTGCTATTCCTGGTTTTCCTAATGTTGTCCCTTCTCCAGATGAATGGGGTGATTATTTGCCCATATTTAGAGAGCATGAAGAGGAAAAACCTACTCAGCATCTCTGTGAGTTTCATGAACTCATGCATTAGTGGGAGATACATCATGAGGATGTATTGCTGAAAATGTTCATGTTCTCGTTAGTAGGGGATGCTCATGAATGGTATCGTTCTCTACCCCCTGCTAGCATTTATTCACTCAGTGAATTTCATGCAGCTTTTAATAGGCACTATCAAAAGTTGTATTCCTCTAAGTTTATCTATCATAGTTGTTGTGGGGGATGTGAAGACAGTGAGCAAGATATGGCTGTGTCTCATGAAGGTTGTGAGGATAAGAGAAGATATAAGGATGAGGACCCTGGGGAGGAGGAAGATGCTTTGGGAAAAGTTAGGGAACTGATAAAGTCTCTCTCTGCCCAACTGGATAGATGGGAAGTTGAACGATGTGCAGAGGATTTTCCAGCCTTTGAAGAATATTCTCTTGGTATCTCTACCATGGATGATGGTGAAGATCCCAGGGAGGAAGAAGATGCCCTGAGTGAGCTAATGGAGCAGGTGAAATATCTCTCTGCATGATTAGAAAGGTTGGAATCTGTAGACAATGAAGAGGATTTTCTATTCCTTGAGGCAAATGTTCTTGGTGGCTCTTTTGAAAAGGATATTGAAGATTTCATAGCTATAGAGATATTATCTTCTGTCCCTGGTGAGCCTGTTGTCTCAGATTTTAAAAAGGAAGCGATGGTGGAAATGGATGGTTCTCTTTTTATTCACGAGATTTCCCATGATGTGTTTACTTTCGGGGTCGAAACGGAGGAGTGGGGGATAGTTCCATTTCTGCAAGTTGGAGAAGCTTTGTTCTTCCCCAACTTTGATGATTATTTTGAAGAGGAGCAACAAAACCCCACATCACCTTTTGTTGATCAGAGCAGCCAGCCTATGTATGACAGCTACGAATCAGATTCTGAGCTTGATATGCTGGATTTCCAAGAACAGACTGTAGAGCCTTGTCCTCTGTTCACTAAGAAAAATTATCACGAGGAAATCAACCATCCCAGTCCTTCAGGAGACACTAAGCAATACGAGGAAGAACAAAGTTTTTCCATGGGTGTTGTTTATGACCATTATGAATATGACCCTTGGGAGAGCCGAGAAGGAGAGCCAGAGGAGAATTTTTCTTTTTGTCCAGAGCCAGTCAGCAAGCAGCCTCTGAGAACTGTCAGCCTATGTTAGTTGTCTACCCACTGGTGCTTACCAGGGATATTCCACCACACGTGAACAACTATGTAGCAGAGGAGGCTGCCTGTCGCCAATTTTCTGGATTTTTCCACTGGTCCTATGAGCCTGTGAAGGAATACATGGAGTTGTATTTCCTTCACAATTTGGAGCCATCCTATTTCATCTTGACTTTAGTCTATAAGAAGGAGTTGAAGAGCATAACCGTTCTGCTGTCACGGTTACACCACCTGTTTGTAATCATCGACAAAAGGAAGGAGATTTTGTTCAGGAAGTTGCTTGAATGGCTATGGTGGAAGTTTGCTTTCACCTAGCCCCATGTAAAGGATTTTATTAATTTAGGACTATACATAAATAAGCTCCTTTGAGCATGTATCTTTATTTTGTTGCTTTTAATTTTTGGCCTGTATTTTCAGCAGGGTGTTTTGAGCTCGACTCCATAGCCCAACAACAAGGCACTGAAGCTGCAAATGAGTTCTTAGAGCATCACAGGGACGACTCTATCCCCCATGGAGCCTAATGTTAACATTTATTCTTGTTAAGAGGGGTGGGTTGTTTTCTCTCCTTTGAGCCCGTAGCCCAAGCTGCGAAGAAGTAGGCCTAAAAGTCTAACAAAGGCATTTTGTCCAAGGATGCGGCTGTGAGCACACCGTGCAGTGCATAAAATCTCAATTTCAGGCTTAAAATGTTAGCAGACGCATGAACTAGTGTCCGGTGGTGAGGATCGACCGATGGAACAGATCGTCGGTCGATGGATATTTGCGGCCGACAGAATTGCACCATGTTTAGCATAGGAATTGGGCCCGCAATCTCGCCGAAATGATCCAGGCCGTCCATCCCGGAGGAGCACTTGGCGCACGATCGGGCTCTATTGCAACTTCGCCCATTGCAACCTTGAAATGCTTTTTCTCTACAACTGGGATCCCCAAGACGCGAAGTGACGAAGGCACCCAGGAATCGGGCCCACAATCTCGCCGAAATGATCCAGGCCGTCCATCCCAGAGGAGCACGTGGCGCACGATCGGGCTCTGTCGCAACTTCGCCCATCACAACCTTTAAACGATTTTTGTCTACAACTGGGATCCCTAAGATGCGAAGTGTCGAAGCCGCCCAGGAATCGGGCCCACAATCTCGCCGAAATAATCCAGGCCGTCCATCCCGGAGAAGCATGTGGCGCACGATTGGGCTATATCACCACTTCGCCTATCGTGACTTCGAAGAACAAGGATCAACCCCCTCCCATCCACGATACGCGAGATGCGAAGGCATCCAGGATTCGGGCCCATAGTATCGCCGAAGGTGTTCTGGGCCATCCGATCAAGGAGATACACGTGGCTCACAATTGGGCTATATCGCCACTTCACCTATCGTGACTTCGAAGAACAAGGATAACCTCCCTCCCATCCATGATACGCGAGATGCGAAGGCGCCTTTGGGTGCGGGCCCACTGTCATATCACTGGGTCGTATGGAAAGGGGAAAAAGCAGATAAGGGGCATGGAGCCAATGTTTTCAAGGAAAAATGATTGTGGCCGTTAGTTTTAAAGCCCATCCAACTGTTGATCCTGGAGGGCCGTTTCACGAGATTGGGCACCAGGAAATTTGAAGGCAGGGGAAGTAGAAATCCCCGAAAGAAGAAATGTCGAAGCGCCCTTGGAGAGAGGCGCCAGGTCATGGCCCTGGGTTACATTGATGGTGGTGCCAAAAGAAAGGGAGGCTAGCCTCCAAGCCTTAGAGAGCAGGAACGTGGTCTTCTCCTCAGCATATCGTCTTGGCCACTCCCTAGGGAAGCAGTTAATGAAAATCGAGCAGGTAGATGAAACCTCACCTCGAGCCATAAATGGAAGGTATGGGAGGCCTGGAGCAATCAGCCTGTGGTACCCTTGTGTGCAGGTCCCCCCCTGCAAGAGCCATGCCAAGTTAAGGTGGCGTTTGACGAAGGATTTCCATCCAGGTTTGACTGAAAAGACGCCACGCCTTGGAGGTTCGAGCACGCCTCTGTTGGGCGATTTTTTCTGAGTATATATACTCAGTTTTTCTATTTTTGTAAGCATCGATGGTTGAGCTAGGCTCCTGACTGTAAAATTTCTGAGGAAGCTCTGGTTATGTATTTTGATTTGAGACTGTCAAATTAATGGAAGTCAACTTCTTTTTCCTTTTTATTTTTGTTTGTTAGCTGTTTAAAACACTCGGGATTGGAGGATCTAGTCGAGGGTTGCATATTGTAGGATGACGTATGGTTGGTCACTGCAATCTCTGCACCAGTCTTAAGCAGTCTCCCACGTTTTCTTTTTCATCTTACACTGAATGATTCAGACTTGGAGGATCCAGTCGAATGGTTGTGGCTTCATAGTATGATAGGTTTGATCAGTGTGCGGTTATCACTGTGTTGTTTAGGCACATTTTAGTGTCTCGGTTTTCTTTCCCGAGTTGCTGGAAGGCCTGATGCCCAGAGCAATCTCCTCTCTTTTCTCCCTAGTATTCCCTCTACTCTCGCTTTAACTCAAATTTTTGACTGAAGTTAGTTATGGCCCTCACTTCCCTGTGCATTTCTGGCCTAGTTTTCTAAGTTAAATGATACTGTTTTGAGTTCACTCACATCCGATCACCCCTTTAAAACAAAATCATGACATAAATTGATGGGCATTGGGCTCTTCTCCTACTGTAATCTAGGAGTGACTTCCGACATCGACACTACTCTACTCTACAAGATTATACTAATCAAATTCATTTATCAAGATCGACAACCATATGCAACAATACACAATCTTGAAGGGAATAGGCCAAGTAATATTGATGAGAACTTTTAAAGGGATACTTACAATCTATAGATGCAGTTGTAACAACCTCTCCAAGTCCTCCTCGTCCAACCCTTTCACGATGCTCCAAAGATCATAGTTTGATATCCAAAAGATTCCTCCCAAGATCATAAGTTTGATAACTCTAATTTGCCCTTTCTTCTCCATGGAAAACCTTCATTATATAGGATTTGGAGGCTTAAACACCATGGAGAGGATCACTCATTAGATCCACTAAAATGGGATCTGAAAGATATTTAGGGAGAAAATATATCTTAAGGATTTTAGGGAGGAAATATCTCTCAAGGATTTTAAGGAGGAAATATTTCAAGCATCCATGAGATCCTAAACCTCTCCTAAAAGATAGGAAAACAAATGTGAGGTGGATTCTCACACTAAATTAATTTCCTTTTCATGAATATTAACAATAATTCACGTGCACATAGTATTTTGACCTTCATATAATATATTTCTCCTCCACATTGACTAGGGATTGCGACATATGTTATTTCATGGTGTCGAGGTGTATGGGACACTTAGCAAGGTGAATATGACACTTCTACAACACTTGTGACACTTAGGGCGAGGTACCTAGGTGTGGAAATTTGATGTGTAATAGTATGCTCCCTAAAGTGTGAGGTTAGAAGAGAAACTGATGGCCGAAACACTTTACAATTCTTCAATGCAACGACGTGGAGTTGGAGAACCTGGAAGAAGCTGTAAAAAACCATCAAACAATATTAGTATATGTTCCATTTCCAAGGCATGCATACCTATGCTCAAAATACAAGATGACTCAAAGAACATACGTCGACCAATACACTGCAAATCCATGAAAAATATTGACTAAGGATATGGACACCAAAGATACAATGTGGATCCATACCTCCATGACATGAAATGATCGTAACCACGAGAAATACAAAGTGGAACTACGAGATAATAAAACATAGACACAGACCAATACAATGTGGAGCTATGTAACCGTCTATATATCAACATGCTCAAATGATCTCCTTCATAGCCTGAGAAAATCAAATAACATAGTGAACGCTCAACCCAAGGTCTTCGTCCCAATCCCGATGTGGTACAAATCTAGCCACATGAATAGATGTTTTGATGTCGAACATGGTAGAAACCACTTGATTACCGGTCATTGAGGTAAACCATTAACAAGTGCAAGGGAAATCACCAACGATGTCAATGACTCCCAAGGTACCCTAGTACAATCCAACGAATGTGAATAAATGAGATGAAGTTAAACATTCATAGAATCATCCGATTAGAGGTCAATGATGTAAACCTATTGTCGAAGGCGAGGAGGCCTTCCATTGAGGCATGCATGTCCCAAGGTACTAACTGGTTTCTAAATCTAATTCCCGGATGATGTGATGAAGTCGACAGAAAAATACTCGTCAAAAGAGGGCCTTGATGTATCCCCCATCATTGACACAAAACTGACACAGGAAAGTGATGTAAGATGGCTAATCATATGAGTATGGACTGACACGAGAAATGGAAACTGACAATATTGTAGATGGATGGTTTGAAGTGAAACTTTCCTTGAACATGAAGAGGCATGACAACTGACTTGGCAGCATTGACTCGACGAGTACCGATAATGTAATGTGACAGAAACAAGAGAACTCTTCGACTGGACGAAAAAGTATGGCGACACATGGAATTGGTATGACTCAGAGACAAGCAGATTACCCAACTATAAGACGAGATGCAAACAAGTTCCATGTTCAAGGGCGAAAAAATATTCCATAAAGGATTCTAAAAAATATTGACCTACTTCCTTCAATTTCCCCCCCACCCAGATAAATGTGTTGTAACGATATTGAAATTTTGGCTTTCGGTAACTTAGGAGAGAAAAAAATTGTAGTGTTTAACTACCGAAAGTGTAGATATGAGAAAACGACCATCTGTCTGTCATGCACATCACTGAATGTTGTATACCTATCATCTTCAGTCAAATAACGCTGAAATCAACCCCAAATGCCACAACAGTATAACAGTCACAAGCCAAATCACGAAAAATCCAAAGATAGGGTTCACGTGAGAATCAAAGAAATGTACCATATGTTCGAGCGTTGATTCATAAGGAGAATGAATGGAAGCACTGGCAGTGGAACGACCGCATACACCAAGAATTAAGACACATGGAGAAAAATCTCACGAGTCCGAGTTTTTTGCCGTCGGGGATTTGGCCGACGTAGATATTTTAATAACTATAGCCCCGATCCTCGAATTCACTAAAGTATTAAAGGATAAGCCGGGTCAAATAAATATTAAAAAAGATTAACGTTAATAAATCTCATCGCAATTTCGCGATTCAGGATTTCTCGCATCAAGTATTATCGAAGTCCCGACACTTAAATCCATGAAAGGTTAAATATTAATTGCTAATCATGATTAATTAGGAGATTAAAACAAATGATTATTGTCTAATTAATCCCATCGCGATTCAGGATTCGTTGCATGTCATAACTCTTGAGCACATGATACCCGAAACCCGAAGGATTGAAAGAGTGAAATGTAAAAGCCGAAATATATTTCAGGGATTTGGCCATCAAGGATTTGTCTGACGTGGAAAATTTAATAACCACTGCTTCGTTTCCCCGAATCCTGAAAACCCGAAATCGAGACTCCAGTCATATGCAAAACTGCTTTAGAAAAACACAATTTTCTCAGCCGTGGAGAGGTTGTTTTTCGCGTTCGAATAGTCGATCGACATCGAAAAATCTTAAGCTGTCCAGTGGTGTCTCCATAATTTCATTTTGAGCTTGGTAAGGCAGTCAAAAGTCCCCCGCAATATGAGGTTCGTTTTAAAAAATGTGGCATTTTTTACTATGCTGAGTCATCATTTTCAAATGAGGATTCTGAGCGATTGGAGTATCATTTTGAGAAATGGTTGGAGGATTTTGTGCCTAACACATAAGATATCATTAAATTCTTTCATTTTTCCTACATATGTCACATATTGGGAGAATCGAATCCATCTCCGAGCCCTAATTTTCAGATTTCATATTTTCCTGTTTTGACACATGTTTGTTAAATGCAGATTTGGGGAAAATGAAAAGGGGTCTTAGGGAACTGAGAGAGGTTTTTGCTTAGAATAAATAGATTCAAAAAACCCTCTTTCAGTTTATAAACAAATGTCATGATTCGAGAGATACAGAGCCATAACCACAACCCTAGTTTTCGACAGTTTGACCCATTTTCTATGGTAGAAAGTTTCAAGAATTGGTTGTAATTGTTGTTATCTTTTAGATTAGAGAGGATTTCGACCTCAATACATATATGAGGCATATTTTTAAAAGGGAGGAGGGAGTAGTACTCCTGGGCTGTAGCACTTGTTTTCATGTTTAATAAAAGAGTGCAGAGCATTTTCGATCTATATAAGAGATTCTTGTGATTTTGTTTGCAGAGAATGTCTTATTGCTTCGTTTTCACATCATTTCACTTGGTTTTATTTCCATTTGCTTCCTGATTTGTAACTGTGTTTGTAATGGAATTCATCTATTTGTTATATGATCTGTTGCTGGATAGGTTATAGGTTGTTTCTTGCATATATATGAAGGTTCATAATTCATCCTTGCTAGATGCTCCGTCCCAACCATCTCTTTCCACTGATTTATGCTAGGAATTCACTCATTGCTAAGTGATCCTTGCATATTGATATGTTTTCTCTTTATTCTGCTGCCATACTTTTATAGTTACTTCTCTCTGTAATCAACTTCTCTCTCGCCTCTGTTCCATGGGTTTCCATTGCCGAAACACTCTTATTATTTGCTTGATCATTTGACTCCATGCCCAATGGAATACCTCCTAGTCCAAACCACCAACCCCCAAAACCTAAAAAATTTCTGTTACCCATAGATCTGCTCACTATTAAGCTTATTGAATATCCTATTGTGACATATATTCGAGAGATCCCTCTCGTGTTGGAAGGGGCAACTTCTAATCAAAATTGGTTCATGGTTATCTCAGAATTTACTTGCATGAAACCCAAGTCAAGTTCCTAGTGACAACTTATTATTTCATTTAAAATGTGCTAAGTCTTGGCTCTATTACAACCTAGAACCAACTCTTGCGACAACATTTTCTGGTGCTGTTTCCAGGGACAGAGGAAAGAAGTTATCTTCCCTGGGATACGACAAAACGTCAGAACTATTTCTTGATGGTGAACAAGGGATAGACATTCAATTGGCTGTGATCATTCACCTGACGACTCCTTGGTTCAAAGACTCTACATGATTCACCGACGACTCCACTGGTCTCAAAATGTTGGATTCGTTCGCCACTCAGATTTTTGCAAGGTTTTATCCTCTGGACTTTGCAAATGTTTATGGTTTTCCAAACACTGTTCCATAAATTAAAGTTTGGGAAGATGTCCTTCCTAAATTTGGAGAATATGCAGACGACAATCCCGCCTAACACTTGCTTGAATTCCACAAGCTCATGGATGAATTAAATATACATCATGAAGATGTCCTCATGAAACTATTTATGTTTTCATTGGAAAGAGATGCTAGACTCTGGTATAAATCTTTACCTCATTCCAATATTCCTTCATTGAAAGATTTTCACATACTTTTTCATCAGCATTGTAAAAGAATCTATTCAGCTGAAATACTTTTTGAAGATTGTTGTAATATA
>SNQJ01S0110564.1:11198-28985 GCA_010110895.2 Picea sitchensis
GATATTGTCTCTATCACACTCATGAAAATGGTTTTGAAGAAACGTCCTTTCGGTATAAGTTTAACCATTTTCCAGACCGATTGGACTAAGTACGAAAAATGAATACTTTGTCCCTAGTGACCAAAAGAGTTCTCCTTGGTATGTTTTTATCCTTTTTCGGGCCCTGCATACTAAACTTATGAAAAATATCATCCTGGAGTCTTCTTTTTGTGTTTTTCAAACTCTCTAAAAGTGAAAAATTGTTGAGCTTACCTTTTCTAGGCTTGTAAAACTTTACATGGAAGGATTCTCGTTGTGTCATGCTGTAATCACATTGCATGTCTCATCCTTGTGTATTTGGCCTAATTCCAGTTTCATGTTGCTATTATTGAACCTTTAGAGAATTCCTTAGGTGCAAGCCCTGTAGCATTTTTTCCCTTGCGATCTCACACCTTGACCCATGGAGGAATTTTCCCGATTTTTCTTATCTTGCACATGTCTCCTTGCACTGAGCATCAGTATGTTCCATGCACTTGGAACTAATTTTATTTCCTACAACACTCGTTCCTCCTTTGTAACGTAGCATTCTTTTATTCTTTTTCAAGCTCGTTAAATACGTGAAAAAGACAAAAAAATCAAATATTCCAAAAAGAGGGGATGAGGAAACATTCTCTTTTGTTGGTATCAATCTATTCACACTTGGACAAAGAACATCCTTCCATTTGTTCTGTAAGCATTGGGATGTAGTATGGCCTTAGGAAGTTGTTCTCGTTACATAAATTTGTGTCCTCCTTCATTTGGTTACTCTTCCAAACACATGGAGAGTTTGTGGTGCCTCCTGTGCCACATACTTATGTCAATAACATGTTTCCTGAGTCTTTTCATATATCATGCTCCTGTCCAAGGAGAAGTATTGTAACCTGAGTCAACCATTCTATGATAAGTATTTTGACCTTCATGAGTCGGCCATCTCGAGAGTCTTGTCAAGTTCACATCCAAAATCAATGAAGTTTGGTTCCTGATGATCCAGGTCCTTTATTATTTCCACAACGATATGTCGAAGACCTTAGAGTAGTGATTCTTACACTCATATTATACTCCTACCCGCGTTTTGAAGATATTGAAGCTATTGATCGAGTTTTGAAGCTATGATCTCCAACCACATGCATTGATGCCTCCTGGAGATTTCTATGACTTTGTATATCTTTCGATGATTTTGAGATGTAAATCTGTTGTGTATTATTCACAACTACAATTTGTTTTGGAATACACATTGGTCATGTATCCATGATTACTATATATATGACATGTATTTGTAGTGTACTTGATTGGAAGCCATGCTTAGTTTGTCCTGAGCATGGAAATGCCCACCTCGGTGATTATTATTATCTTATTACAAATGGTGCGCTCATGAATACTCGCTTGGGTTTACTCAACTCCAGTGATTTACCAGTGTATTAAAGATGTTGTAATGTATTTCAGCCATCAATTTCTCTTCTAACCTCACACATTAGAGGGCATCTGTTATAACTCAAAATGCCACTACTATGAATATTTGATGTTGGCCTACTCATTCATACATCTGCCGACCATTTTTGATGGAGTTGTTCTCAATTTTTTTTTGTATGGAATACGTTCCTTGATGCATAGGCAGAGCATGTACATACACTAGTTGCATGCCTAAAAGCCTATGTAGACATGCTAGATTTATAACTAAAATCACATGTGTACTCTAAAAAGTGACAAAAAAATATAAAATCTGCGCATTCCGGTGGATTTTACAGGCTATATTTGGTTTTTCAACCATCTTACCTCCTGTAGCCCTTGTAGAAACAAATTAACCATCATTTTCTCAATAAAAAGGGCCCTAGGGGGGTCATTTGGAGATATCAAACAAGAGGTAAGAGAATTCTGACAAAATTTTCTCCCTTGTATTCCAAGCCTTCTTGCATTCTGTTTTGAGTTTCATCCTTAGAATTCCCTTCCATCCATCTTCCTTATACCATCCATCATTTCCCCATTATATTGGCATGTTGGTGGTGAAGATAGTATTGAGAATAATGCACTTGGAGACAAAGTAGAGGAACCCAGGCGAGGTTCGTGGAGCGACGCTAACAAAATTCAGGCTGTAACTTCCAATTTTGATATTAATAAAAGAGAAAACTTCTTGTCCCAGATCTTTATGTCTATGTGTTTGCGTTTATGAATGTTTTCATGAATAACTAACCCTTTAGATAATATTGATAATTGAGCATATGCTGTCATAGTTTGTTCTATAATGTTGTTTTAAGCCAACTTTGGGAGGATGCCTACAATCTTGGAATGGATAACAACCGGAAGAGATCGAAAACAATCATAAGGACTTAAGGTACACATTTCTACCTTCTTTATCTTCACTTAATTATCGTAAGGTTGTGTGTGGTTTGGAATAGAATAGAATATCTTATGTATTTTAAGGTGTCAAGGCTCTACCTAGTCGCTAGACCCAGATTAAGAGGATTTTCCCCATAGCAAGATAGCTCCTCCAGGACCTAATTGTAATTCTGTTTTTGTCTCTTCTTTTTCACCATGTCTTCCATCCCCTCTATTTCCATTTTGGTTGACTCGGAACACCTTTAATGAAAGATTCACTCAACTATAATGGCGCCCTTCTCATATATGGAGATGTGTTTGGGATTCCTTGAGATTGACACCCTAAGGGAGAAATCCCTCGGTTTTTTTCCTCTTCCACCCCTAGACCCAACAACATTACATTTTGTCATGGTGGGAACACACAGACTTAAGGAAAGGTCCACCCACACTTGGACTACATGAAAGGTAAATCTTATGTATATGGAGAGATGAATGACCAACTTAAAACCCCATTGATAGACACTTGAGACTCAAAATACCCCCTAGAAATAAATAGGTTCTTGGTTGACCCCCTCAGAGAAGAAAACTGACAAGCTTCCCCATCCGAAACCAAAAACCAGACACAAAAATTTACATAGAAAAACCAGAGAAAGGGAAGAGTGTTACTTGAAATTAATATAGTCCATATCTTAGGAGCATTTAGGCACCAAATTATCCAAGGTGACCATTCATCCTTCCTTGGGATACTTAGGCACGTTGGGGTATCCTCTCTAATATATAAAAAGAGAGATTCCTTCTCTTCTAAAAAACCCATCCACAACATCTTCTGTAGTTATGTCTTCTTCATGTTTTCATCATGGAAACTCCCTTTGATATGAAATCCCAATGCAATGCTCTTCCCAAAATAATGTCGAGTGATTTTCTCTTGGTACCTTTTAATTAATTTTCTATATGATATCATCATTTCAACATCTGGTAGGGGGAGTTTGTACTCCTCCCAACCCTCCTTCTCATCCTCACATGGCACCCCATCAAAGCTCTCCACCTTCCTACTCTTAGTACCATAAGTGCATGGAAAGGTGATGATTTGTTGACACATGGGGGTGGTCATGACTCCACTCATTGAAACCCCATTCAAGGAAAATGGATTGGTAATTTAATACTTCATTACATATTGTTTTTGCTGTGAGGGGGTATGTAAGATACACAGCCACCCACAGGCCAGTCACGCTAACTTCCAGTCCCTTCTCTAGACTAATTCAACCCCTATCCTAACTTTAGATAACAAGGATGCATGAAAGGTTCACATGCATTGATCGATATTGATGCTAAAAAAAATAAAATAGAAGCATATGACATGCACAACAATAACTAGAAAGCATGCATACTCTAAATATTGAATTCAATGATAAGTAAATACACAGTGGAACAAATCATACACAAATAAATAATACTATAAAAGAGAGAACTTATCTTTAATAAGAGAAACCATAGACTAGTTGTAGACCAAGGACATTCCACCCAACCATAGACACTATTGTTCCAAGTATCAACAACAATGTCACCCGTGAGCTGGGGCTATGAATCCACAAGGATAGTTCCAGAGTGTTACTTGGCTTCCCAAACCAGTCAACACTGAATCTCTCACAGGCTTCCCAACACCCACAACAATCTAAGTACCCAACTCTCTTCTACCTAGCCTACACAACCCAAGAGAATGAACCCTCTCCCTTCTCTGCCACACAGTCCCTCAATATGTCCTTATCCTTCCAAGGATCCAGTGCATCTAGTCCAGAATCTCCATGCTAGGACTCCAAGGACTCGCAGCTGTGAGAAAAGTTGGACATAGGCCAAAGAATCTCAGACATGCATACCTCAAATCATGGCTAGATTACACCAACAACCTCTACAACCAACAATACCATGGATTCTCTTCAGCAGTTTGTCTTCCTTTCCCGAGCCAAGACACACATGAAGAAAGATGAATGTGTGAGGGAATGAATCGAGTGCAATATCCATGAGAGGGGTGACCAACGAGCAAGTGATTGGATGAGTAAATGAATGAATGTGTGAGTGAGGCAACCAACAAAAGAACAAAGATGAAAACGAGAGTGAGAGAGAGATCGAACCCCCCCAATAGACCAAGGACGGGTTTAAGTAATTCTTGGGAATCAAGAACCTCATGGCCTTCCCCCAAGAAGCTCACATAACTGATTTCCCCCATTACACAAAATGGGTAATTAAAAAAATGAAATAAAAACTTAGCCCCTCAAGCCCCCTCTCTTGTGGAATCATAGCCCCCTATTACTCTAGTCCTTGTCCTTATAGCAACCATCAATGTATTTATCATTAATAATGATCAGATCATTAAATTTATTAGGAACACTGGCCTCTTTTAATTGTTTGAGCACTCTGGCCTCTCAACAATTAACAAATACATTATTTAATATGGGGCTCAAAACCCGAGGTGTTACGGGGCCCTTTGATCAATTGTTTTTTTTTCATACAATATGGAAAAATAACGTTCATATAGGAAAGACAAAGTATATTTGTATTAAATAATGTGGAAGAAAGATACAACTAGATGCCTTGATGTTGTCAAGTTTCTTCCAATAGTTCCTTGCTTCCCACACACTTCTTCTCCAAGGATTCTAAGACTCTAGATCTGACAACTACTTATGATCTTAGCTTGACAAAGTGAAGCTCGAAGCCAACATAGGCCAAAACACTCCATATGGATTAGCTATAGTTGAAGCTCATCCAAACTCTTGGCTAGACTAATATCTCATTAGTTGAATCTCTGTAACTAAGCTGAAGTTCCAAAAATTCTCTAACCATTCCAAAGCTAGATTTCCAAAGGATAGACCCCCTCCTTTTATAACCTGAAAAGGATAGGGTTAGGAGGTTAGGATGATACCATGAGATCAAATATGTTGTAATACCCTAGGCCAGGCCTCTGTGAAATGTACTGATGTTTGTAGGCTGGTGAGCTAAGTGTTGATAGGCTGGTACGCTTATATGTTATAAGCCGAAGATCCTGGATGTTCAGGCTAATTAGACTGATTTTTGTATATGTAATTATGCATTTCATTAATAAAAATTATACATCGTTAGTTGAAGCTCATCCAAACTCTTGCTAGACTAATATCTCATTAGTTGAATCTATTTAACCAATGTTGAAGTTAAAAAAAGTCTCTAACCATTCAAAAGATCACACCAAAAAACTAACTTTCCCCATGAAAACTCCCCTCCTTTTATAAGCTGAAAAGGATAGGGTTAGGAGGTTAGGATGATGTTCATGAGATCAAACATGTTGGCTACCCCGCCGTGCCTCGCGGGAAATGTAATGATGTTTGTATCGGTGAGCTAAGTGTTGATAGGTCGGTATCGCCATATGTTATGTTTATCCCTTACGTTCGCTAATTAGGACTGATTTTTGTATATGTAATTATGCATTTCATTAATAAAATTATACATCGTTGTGTGTAGATCGACCACGAAGAAAGAGCGATGGGGAATAGAATCCACTAGGTAGGGAAAAGGGATGTAATGAGAGGCTAGGAAAGGGGCTAATCTAGAGGGATTAACCTATGGGAATATTATAATATATTTCTTGAAAATGAAAACACTAAAGGGAAAATAAACCCATATCCCAAGTTTCGAAAGGGAACGAGTGCGTCGGAGTGTATGATATCCCCGAAGATAGTGTCAACGTAGTATGTAGTTAAAGTCGGAACGCCACCACCGGGGTCTTCCCCATTCTCCCATACTTCGCCTAACTTGTCGGGTCTCTGTCGTGGACCTCTGCATCTTGGATGCACCTCTGAGCATGTTGTACTTTCCTGGGGAAGACGACCTGTGTTTCCTGTGAACCCCAACATATTTGTACTTGCCAAAAACATGTTGTGCCTTACCAAATTGTGGTTGCTGCCATCCCCTAACCTATATTGAACCTTTGTTGTTGTCCTCACCTCGCTGGAACTGAGTTGAATTTGGTTGTCAGGCCCGTGGTTGAAGAGGCAGGGTGTCAGGCCTGTGAGCAACTCTCTCCAGGTGAGAGAGTTTGTTGGGAAGTGATTTTCTCCTAGAGAGAGTCCATCACCAGCTACGAAGCTCTGAGAATTCATGACCCAGCTTGTTGCCGAGACCCTGAAAGGGGAAGTGGAGCAACCGATGGACTGCGGAATAGTGAAGGTGCATATTCCGAGGGTGGAACATGCATGTGGGGAATGAGAGTCCGTGAGTAGTGGGTGTAAGAAGGCTCTTGGAGATAATCCTTCCAGTTGCACTATGCAGTCTCCTGTAACCTCAGCGTAGTCTAGGATTCCCTTGCTCTGGGTGGAGCTTAGTCCTAGCTCGGGGGTGACCCACTATTCAGTGTGATGAGTAGCATGGTCTAAGGCTGGGAGACACGCAATTGGTGGATCTCAATTAAAATATAAGTATTTTTTCCTCTATTCATTCACATGATATGTATTTATATATGCTATTACATCTATCGTTTTGGATTACTGCGTGTATGCTTTTACTGTTATTGCCACATCAGTCTGTGTATTAACATAACATGTTGTTTGTTTATGTTTATATTTATAAGAAGATGATAATTGTTATTTCTACGATACAACATGGCCTGGACTGGGTGGGTGGGGGTGTTAAAAAATGGTATCATAGTAGATAATTAAATGATTCAATCGTTAGGTAGCGCTACCCAGCAGGGGTTGGTGGTTGGAGACGTTACAAATTGGTATCAGATCCATGTTTCGACACTAAGCCTAGATGGACCATGTTAGTGGAAGTTTAAGCAAGGTTTCAGAAAATAATTGTTGTCGAAATGGACAAGCTTCAAGTTTAGAGCCATGGTTTCAACACGGAACCTGGATGGTCCATGAACGCAAAAATTGGAGTAAAATGTCCAGAGAACTTTGATGTACCAAGTGCCAGTAGGGATTTGAAAGAACACTTGGACTATGTTTGGAAACACAGGAGGTGTAGCAAGTTAAGAATGGGTCGTAGAGAAATAAAACCACAACTTTCGTGGTGTTGGACCATAAGATCTATTCAGGATAAGGAGAATCCTTCACAATCGTCATATTGAAGGAATATGCAGGACGGTTAACCTACAAGTCCTTCATAATTCGTGACTTCGACAAGGTTTATGGGTTATAAGAGAAAGAGGGGTCGAAGCCCGAGGTTCCGAAGTCCCGGAGGGATCTACACCGTAGATCCGGGGAGAATAATTATCGTTAGATCAACCCAAGAGCATAAGGTAAGGCGTGTGGTGAAAATTAGATCTCAACCATCAGATCTAGGCACAAGTGGTTGTGATCCGTGGATCTCACAACCATTCAGAGTTTGACAATCGGGAGAAACAAGATGTGCTAAGATGAATCCTTCTGAAGTCCCGAAGCCTGAAGTCTAAAGTGATGTGGCATGAGGACGTCACCCAGGATGACATGGAATTCCTTAGTTCCACCACGTGTTAGTCAGAATGGAACTTAGACGACCCTGTTATCCAAATAAATCTGACATGTGGGGCCACATACCCCCACCTTATTTGGTGACAACTGTACTATGTGGACCCTAGAAGGTTAAGAAGTTTGGAAATTCGACGTTTAGACGAGTTAAGGGTGAAGGGTGTAAAATACTCTGAAGTCCCAGAGTTTCGAGGTCCCAGAACCTCGAAGTGAAGTGGCTTGCTAACGTCACTTGAAATGACGTGGAAACATGGGATGTGTGCCATGTGTCAGAGAGTTAAGAACCGTTGTAAGATTGAAATGCAGTTAGAATGTGACATTATCACCCATATGATTAGACCACGTTTTGACTTCATGTGTCCTACCATGTAGCGCTCCTAGACGTGGCACAAAGTAGTTAAGCGTGACGAAGGAGTTAGCTAGATCTAGATCGCATTAACTTTGGTCATGATATATCAAGATCGAGGGCTGGGAGGCATTGCGGAGATCCAAGATGCGCGGAAGATAATTCTACAAGGCGGTCCCGCAATCCAAACCACAGTTTCCCAGAAGGGGTACGTGTCAGCGTGGGGTCAATTGCGAAACAATCAACGGGTTACTCCAAAACCACCAACCCATGTCCCTACAATTTGAAAAGTATAAAGTTTGATGTGAATTTCCAGTATCTTAGTTCAAGTATGGAAACCACGAGCCCCAGTGGACCTGTGGAGCCAGTTGTGAAGTCTGGAAACTTGAAACTCCGAAAGAATGGTTCATAAGGGAACGAAAGGAATAACTTTCCAAAGTTTCATAACACTGAGGTGACGTGACGTAATGATGTCACCAAAGGTGACATGGAAGTGTTCAAAGATTAACAATTTGGGGGTGTTGGCAGTGTGCGGATGTGAAATCCTCCGAAGCTTCGAAGCTTTGAAGCTCCAAAGTCCCAAAGCTCAGATGCCTGAAGTTCCATAGTGGGTGTCAGATGTTTGATGTTGGGTAGTCGTGGACTGTTGATCCACCCTACTTCGCAATTTCTCCAATCTGACACTCTGAGAGATTTGTTGTGATGTGCTTTGAAAAACTCCGAAGCGGGAGCCCGAAGTTTCAAGGCTCCGAATAAGCGCTGGGTCACATGCAAACCAAGGGCCAAAGAAAAGAGGATAGCGCCCAAAATTTTGTTTCAGAACAGAACTAGGCTTAGAGATGGAAGCCCACGGGGTTATTTACCGACCAATACCTGCAGGAAATGGAATTTGATATTGTTTTTGTTGAATCAGATTGGTTTATTCTAGAAAATTATTAAAGTCTGATAGCCTGACAAAACTCGGTTGACTGCACATTTTGTAGAATTAACCGTTGGTAGAACTAAACTGAATTGTTCCACGGTACAAAGAAATGAAAGGAGAACATAATGCTTTCAGTTCAGAGAATGAAGTTAGAGGAATGGATTTCCATTTGGGAGTCGAAGGATCAAACTCCAATGGGCATGGAGAAGAGATAGATAAGGAAGGAAACATGATGAAAATCATTGAAATATTACAGAAAGATGTCGACACTCACCGAGAAGATAACAAAAAGCTCATGAAAGCCAGGGAACAATAGGGAGAATTCAACATAAAGTTGATACAAAGCCTGGAAAGAATATAAAAGAAATTGGATAAGGGGAGTGAATCTAGTAAATCAGGTAGTCACAGGTCCCCTGATGAAAAGAGAAAATCAAGGAGTGTTGGTAGACACTATCATCACTCCCAAGGGAACTCCAAGAGGAGGGCACACAGTAGTTCAAGCCCATCTCCTACCAAAAATTTTAGAATATTGGGAGTGGATGAATTGAAGGGTGAAATGAACAAGATTAAACCTCCTACATTTAATGGAGGGCACCAGAAGGAGGAAGATGCTGAGACATGGTTTCTTGCCATGAGAAAATATTTCCAACTACATAATTACTCCTCTCATACAGAAGGAAGAATTGTAATGTATCAACTGAAAGGAAAGACATCCATGTGGTGGGACCAGCTTGTGCAAGTACAACATATCCAAGAGAAGAATGTTACATGGAGGGAATTCAAGAAACACTTTGAAAATAAATACTGAACTAAGAGGTACTCTGACAGAAAGATGAAAGAGTTATTTGAACTCAAATTGGACAGCATGATTATAGACGAATATGAAAGAAAATTCCTAGAGTTGTTGAAGTATGTCCCTTTCATCAAAGATGAGATTGCCAAAATCCAAAGATATTTGAGTGGTCTTTCAACTTTATTTAGTGACAAGATCCAATATGATGATCCTAAAACTATGGAAGAAACCATAAGGAGAGCGAAATGCTTATATGATCAGCATAAAGTAAAGCCTACTTTCCAAAAATCTTGAGAAGACAAGAAGAAACTTAAGAGGGAATGAAGGTAGAAGGAGAACAAGTCACCTTTTTCCAGGAATAATCCTCAAAGACAACCAGTGTTTAGAGAGCCTAGGATGGCTGAAGTAGGTGGACAAAGGCCCAAACAACCACATATGCAATGTTGGGGTTGTAAAGGGGATCACAAGTATAGAGATTGCCCTCACAGAAGTGACAAAGTGAGAGTTGTCCACAATGTTCAGCAAGCAGAAACAATGGAGGACATGGGCAGTAGAATACCAAGGATCTATGCATCCCTGGACAACAAACAAGTTGAGTTTTAATCACACATGATTGAAGTTGAAAGTTTGATCAATAACCATGTCTTTACTATTTTAATTGATTAGGGGGCTAGTCATAGTTATATAGATCTAAAGGTAGTGGAAAGGTTGCAATTGCCAAGAAGAAAGCATGTGAAATCTTGGCTGGTGCAAATAGATACATGAGCTAAGAGAAATGTTGTTGAGTTGGTTAAATAATGTCCAGTGGGCATGAATTGACTGAGTACCAAGGAAGATTTGAACATCTTTCCTTTGGGGTCATACGAATGCCTGATTGGTATTGATTGGTTGAACTAACACCATGCCATACTAGACTGTCGTAACAAGACATTTACATGCCTAGATGAGGAATGAAATAAGAGAGAAGTCCAAGGAATTCCCAGGGCAGTTACTGTCAGAGAAATTTCAACAATACAGTTGAAGAAATGCTACAGGAAATGCTATCAAATATTTGTAGCTCATATGGAGGAAACATCTAAGAATAAGGTGCCAATTATGGAGGACCATGCAGTCCTGAAAGATTTTGAAGATGTGTTCAAGGAGATACCAGGACTACCTCCAAATAGAGATATTGATTTCTCTATAAATTTGACGCCTAAAGCAGCCCCATGGAGCAGCCCCAGTGTCAAAGACTCCCTACATAATGAGTACAACAAAGCAGAAGGAACTGCAAATGCAACTTGAAGAGCTTCTAAAGAAGGGGTATATACACCCAAGTGTATCATGTTGGGGTGCTCCAGTCTTGTTTGTGAAGAAGAAATATGGGATATTGAGATTGTGAATTGATTTCAGACAGTTGAATAAAGTGACTGTAAAGAACATGTATCCTCTACCAATGAATGATGATTTATTTGATCAATTGAAGGATGCAAAGATATTTTCGAAGATAGATCTCAGGTCATGATACCATCAGATAAGGATTAAAGATGAAGATATCAACAATACTGCCTTCGGGACAAGGTATGGTCATTATGAGTTCACAGTGGTGCCATTTGGGTTGTCAAATGCACCAACTATTTTTATGTGCTTAATGAATGGTGTTTTACGGGAATATTTAGACAAATTTGTCATTGTCTTTTTGCATGAAACTCTTATATATTCCAAGATGGAAGAAAAGCATGAGCATCATTTGAGGATGGTGTTGCAAGTTCTAAGAGGGCATCACCTGTATGTCAAATTGAGAAAGTGCTCATTTTATCAAAACCGAATTCACTACTTGGGGCATATTATTTCGAAGGATAGGATATCAGTGGATATTGAGAAGATAGAAGCCATTAGAGAATGGTCAGTGCTCGAGAATGTGACAGAAGTCAGATCCTTTATAGGCTTAGCTAGCTATTACAAATAGTTCATTGCAGGATTTTCAAGATTAACTCACCCCATCACTTGCTTGCAAAGGAAGGGGAACAAATTTCAATGGACAGTAGAATGTGAAACAAGCTTTCAACAATTGAAGCAATTGTTAACCAGTTCTCCAATTATAAGGATTGCAGATTTTAATGAAGACTTCATTGTATGCATAGATGCATGTAAAGAAGGACTGGGTGGAGTCCTCAGTCAAAATGGGTTTGCTATATGTTATGAATCAAGGAAGTTGGAAGGGCATGAAAGGCTCTATGCCACTCATGATTTGGAGTTAGCAGCCATAGTGCATGCTTTGAAGAAGTGGAGACACTACCTCATGGGAATGAAGTTTGAGTTGAGGACAGACCATAATGGTCTGAAGTATTTGTTTGATCAACCTACCTTGAATGCTAGGCAAAATATATGGTTGGAATTCCTCTGTGAGTATGACTTTGATATCAAACACATCAAAGGAAAGGAGAACAAAGTGGCCGACACACTCAGCAGGAGAGTGCATGAACTGCATGATACAACCATTAGCATGTATCAGACAGATCTTAAAGACATAATTTCTGAAGCTGCAAAAGCAGATTTGCAGTACATGGAATTGGTAACAAAATTGCAGCAAGGTAAAATGTAGCAGAAAACTGAATATTATGAATTGGGAATTGATGGAATCCTTCGATACATAAACAAAGTCTATGTACCCAATTATCCGGAATTGAGGAGTGCGATTTTAAAAGAGATGCATAATGTGCCTTATGCAGGACACCCGAGATATCATAAAATAGTTTCAATAGTCAAGAGCCAATATTATTGGCTCGACATGAAGAGAGATATTGCTAGATACATAGCTAAATTCTTGGAATGTCAAAATATAAAGGCTAAGAATAGACACCCAACTAGGTTATTACAACCATTACCCATTCCTGAATGGAAATGGGAAGTGGTGATAATGGATTTCATCACAGGATTACCCAGAACAAACAAACAACATGATTCCATCATGGTGGTGGCGGATAAGCTTACTAAAGCTGCCCATTTTATTCCATTGAAAACTACTCACAAGGAAGCTAATGTTGTTGATATCTATACGAGAGAAGTAGAACGATTGCATGGCATAGCCAAGACAATTGTGTCTGACAAAGACCCGAAATTTATCTCAAAGTTATGGAAGGGGTTATTCAAAGGGTTCCGAACAAATCTGAACTTCAACACTGCTTATCATCCTGAGTCTGATGGGTAGACAGAGAGGGTGAACCAAGTGATAAAAGATATGTTAAAAATGTATGTGATGGAAAAACCATCTAAATGAGAAGATTATCTACACTTGGTAAAATTTGCTTACAACAATGGGTATCAAACATCACTAAGGATGAGCCCATTTGAAGCACTTTATGGCATAAATTGCAACACCCCAGTAAGCTGAGACAATCCAGCTGATAGGGAAGTGGTTGGGCTAGAGTTGCTCAAGGAAATGGAAGAGAAAATGATGAATATTAACTAGAATTTCAAGGCTACCCAAAACACAAGCATAAAAGTTACGTTGATAAGAACATAACCCATAGGGAGTTTAAAGTGGGTGACCATGTTTTCTTGAAAGTAAAATCCAACAGAGGTTTCCTGAAGCTGGGAAACTGTTCCAAGTTGGTAGCCAGATATTGTGGACCATTTGAAATCCTAGAAAGGATTGGACCAGTTGCTTATATGCTTGCATTTCCTGCATCCATGACTGTTCATAATGTATTTCATGTTTCATTGCTCAAGAAGTATATACCTGATCCTAATCATGTGATTGATTGGAATGTGATTCGGGTGGAGCAAGAAGGCATCTTGCAAGTGCATACGGTACGCATGTTGGACAGGAAGAGAAAGAAGCTCCAGAATCGAGCCATAAGGCTTGTAAAGGTCCAGTGGATCTGGTAAGGTTATGAGGATGCGACATGGGAGCATGAGGATGCTATGTGGGCAAAGTACCCACATCTTTTTGAATATTTTGAAAATCTTGCTGATATTATGTAAATGAGTTGCACTGAGGACAGTGCAAAAATAAGGGGAGGGGATTGTAATACCCCATGCCGAGCCCCTATGAAATGTATTGATGTTTGTAGGATGGTGAGACAAGTGTTGATAAGCTGGTAGGCTTATGTGTTATAGGCCGAAGATCTTGGATGTTAAGGCCAATAAGCCTGATTTTTGTATATGTAATTATGCAAATCATTAATAAAAAATATACATCGTTGCATGTAGATCGACGACGAAGAAAGAGTGATGGGGGACTAAAATCCAATAGGTAGGGAAAGGGATGAGACTGAGAGGACAGGAAAGAGGGGATAAGCTAGAGGGCTTAACCCAAAGGAATATTATAATATATTCTGAAAATGAAAATACTAAACTGGGGAAAATAAACCCAGATCTTAAGTTCCTGGGAAAGGGAACGAGTGCTAAATGGAGTGCATGCAGCTCCAGGAATACATGTGTTGACCTAGGCGCATGTAGTTAAAGCTGGAAAGTCAGCTCATTGGGGGGTTCACTCCCAATTCTCCCATCCTTCGCCTTAATCTTTATAATATTATAACCTTTTCTTATTCTTTATCTTTACTTAGACTCTGTTATAATAATAACAAACCAAATGTGGCAATGTCCCTGCCAGACAAATTCAAAATGAAACCAGTGCATTCATAATTGAAAAAATGATCGTTGGCCACAAACTAAGAACAATAGCAACAACATAAACGCCTGCAAATCATTCAAACCCTACATAGAGGGAGGGTCGTTGATTCGATAGTTGTTGACCTGATCAGTGACTTGTGAATCATGTGCATTGTAACTTAAGGAAATCCAATAGAGTACAGGCTGGCCAATTTGTTGGAGAGAGTATCAACCCTGGGTTGGGTGGGTTGGGCATTCCTAGCAGGCTATGTAATTTCCTATAAAACTCGGAAGTTAGCAAACTGAAAATGAGGGAAATTTTCAGAAAAGATGAAGAACAAAAGCTATCATAGCACATCTGTGAAAATAGTTATAATTTCATTAAAAGCACTTTGTGGGAAACTTTCAATATTCAGTGGTCCTTACCTCGGGTTCAATAAATACTTGGTAAGATTGTTCAGTTTTATTACAAATGAAACTCAGTACTCAAAATACACCTGCCAGGTTATAACCAATGAGAGAGTGATCCTTTAATAATAAATTACCAACATATTTCTCATACAAATCATTTCACATCATCACCATCGATCCAACATGTGGAGGGGTTTCGACTAGAGTTTGTGTTAAAATTTATAATTATAACAATCTATAATCACAAACCATCAACATATTAAGCCCGCTGTCCATGAGTTAAAGGTGGAAAATTTAAGCGATTCCAACACACAAATTCTCAAGTTTGTAAAATAAAGAATAGAATCAAAATCTGATTTGTTTTACCTTTCTCATGCAAGTTGTTTCAATGTGTTCAGCACTGATTTATCATTTAATAGCGGAAATTTGGAATTACCAACCACGTTTGATATTCAACCACAAATTTAGGCCACTCATAGAACCATCTCACATATTTCGTTTGAAAGTAATTGTTGAACAAACAATTTTCTACAAAGTTAGAAATTTTGCCAAGATTTGCAAACCATAAACAAATCATTAAATTCTATGCTCAAGAACGAAATATTTCAGGAAAACAGGGCTGTTATGATGAAGGGAAAGGGCTGTTATGATGAAGGGAAACTGCCATAGCCTTCATAAATTTATATTTGCAAATGTGTGAATCATTGCATTTGAGATTTATTGCAAATGTGAATTACAAGAAAAGTATTGGAACAGTAGTTGGTGGCGATCTTAACAAGACGTCCACAAACTACTATATGGAATGTTTGAAGCTTAGTATATGCTGAAGGTATATAATCTTCAACCTTGAAAGTCATTATGAGCAATAGAATTTAAGTCATCACAGTACTCTTTATGTCTGAGTACAGCATTCATCGATCCTGAGCGTCTGTGACTGTAAGGAGATTTAAGGATGACAAAAAAAAGCATATGATGAATTTGGCTTATGAAAACTTGATTTCTGAGTGGTAAAGACCCGTATTTAACATCTAACAAGAAACAATCTTACTTCCACAATGAATAACATAACTGATGTTCCAAATTCTCAAACTAATTAAGCTCCAAGTTTGCATAGACAGTGTTGAGATCATATCAAGAAGTGAGTGATCTCTCTCTCAAAATCCACAGTAGTTTAAAAAAGGGCATGACCATATCAGTTTTTTAAAGCACAATAACTGTGGTGTACTAGAGCAGTCCTATAATCATGAAATAGTGATCCAACATAAAGGAACATGGAGCAAATTTGACCATCGTTTAAAGCATTTTCTTTAACACTGTTTTAAGTTGTGTTTACAGTGCCTAATCCATGTATAAACAATATTTTGGAAATGTAAAAGACATCATCTTTAAAAGCACATCTATCACTGTATGCTAAAACAGTTCATTATACAAATTTAGAGCATCCCAAACATAAGTATTCACAAAGTTATTAGAATGATCATGCATAGAGTCGTGTGGACTTTGTGAAAGGTATATGCCAGTAGTGAAATATCTTGTGTGTTTAGACAAGTTATGACCATGAAAATCGATTATCCAAAGATTATGCACTGTATAAGCTGAATGGATGTGAGAATTTCAACTTAGTTCAATACCTTATTTAATGTGCCAGAAGTGTATACCATTTCAGTTATGTGAAAAACTGTACCTTCTATAGAAAAAACAGTAAAACCTCAAACAGTCCTTGAATAGGTAAGAAGTCAACACTATGAAGCAGGTCGCTCCCAAATCTTTTGCATCGATTTGGTCAAGGTCCTATTTAAGGTTTCAAACATGCTCATGCATTACAAAATGATATGTATTCAGGCATGAATTCACTACCCCGTAGAGTTCAAACCCTTGTCACATGAAATGAAGGACCAAAGTATTAAATGAGGATGTCGAAAGTGTCTTTATGCCATACACATGCAGAATTCACCTTAAACAAGTTCAGATCTGAAATACAAGTTAAAACCTTGGATCTCAATCCATAAAAGAGGTTTAATGCACCAAGTATATGAGTCATTCCATTCAAGGATTAGGTCGCTGCACTTGTTGTAGCATTGATTTGTCTCTATCAAGTATGCAACACATCGCTAAAAATGAATTCAATGGAGAAAAAAACCAGTTCTTACCATATGTTTTCCAAACATGAATAACAATAACTCACTTGAAATGACACCACATTATGCATCTTGGAGTTATCTTACCCCTACTCTATGAGAACTTCAAAAGGTGTGTCATGAAAGGACTAGTTAGCAATAATATGGATCTAAGCTTAGTAATATATGTCATTTAGATAAACTAGGATCCAACAACCTAGTTAGCAATAATATGGATCTAAGCTTAGTAATATATGTCAGTTCAGACAAACTAGGATCCAACAACCTAGTTAGCAATAATATGGATCTGAGCTTAGTAATATATGTAATAATATGGATCTAAGATTACTAGAAACTCCCAATCTCATTCATTCAAACAACAATTCATTCAAACAACAATTTCTGAAAGTAAGGCATGAGACATTCTAGAGAACAAGTAATTAGAAAAACACAAAACCTCGAAGCAATATGATGCCCAGAACTGAGATGTAAAAAAGAATTGGTTGGAAGAAAGGTAGAAACTTCTGGGAATACAAAACAAATAATTAATTCCGAGGTCACCGAAAACAGAAAACCTAATAATTTGGAACAACAACAACAAAAAAAAAGACCATTGAAACCCATAAGCACTAACCGAAGGACAAATTAGCGGCTGTAAATATTTGTCTCGAGTCCATAATAATGATATCTTCACCAACGAAGCATTGATTCACCAGTATCCACTAGTGTTCGATCTTGCTCAGTTCCGTTGCATCTAAAAGGGGTGACTCTCAAAAGGGATGAAGCCATTTGCAATT
>SNQJ01S0110566.1:0-10959 GCA_010110895.2 Picea sitchensis
TATTGTTCTTAAAACACCCAAAATTTTATATGTGTTTTTGATGATTCTTAATCAAGACTACCTACTACAAAAACATATTTGCATAAATCAAACACACATTTGTATGAAATAAAACATGCTTGCAGTAAATAAATCAAACACACACTCACTCCTACATTAAATTGTGGAAAGTAAACACATCCAAACTTACAGAAAGAAAGAAAAACAATGTAAATTACAAGAAAGTAAATACACTAAGAAAAATAAACAAACCGAATAACAAACAACACCCAATGAAATAATACTGAAATTCAATGCTATTGTAAAAAATGAAATGAAATGAATTTCAAAACTTAAAGTATATTACTTAAAGAAAACTTGAACTCCTCTTGCTACTTTAGACCTTGCTGTCACCAATTTATCTTTTCACAAGAGTTAGCTCTTCAAAAAGAAAACACAATTGCAGGAAAGAAAGAACGCTTGCGGGAAAGTAAATTGCAGGAAAGTAAACAAACTGAGAAAAGTAAACAAACTAAGAAAAGTAAGCAAACTTGTAGAAAAAGTAAACACTGTTGTGGAAAGAGAACAACAAGGCTTTGGAGCAACCCATTGAAATGGAGGCGCAAGTTCTTACCTCTCGTCTTAAAGTTTATCCTCCCCCCTTGTTGTGTAATTAAAAGCAACCTACCTACCTAAGCTCTAATCCCTTTAGCACCTCCCCGACAACGGTGCCAAAAACTTCAAGTGAAATATATGCTATCTATTTCGACATTAAATTGTCAACTTGGGGCTCATAGGATACGAGGTGCTAGCACTGTATATGCATGTCTAGAGCTCTAATCTAGCCTATCATTGCCTAATCTAATGCCAATAAATTCAAATAATGAAGAGCTTTAAGCAATTCTAGAATTATGAACTCTATATGGCCTAAGTAACCTTAAACAATCTAGGACTATGAACTATCTCTAAATAAGAAAATAACAAGAAATCTATTTCAAATCTATCTATTCAATCTCTTTTTAAATAAGCAAACAACAAGTAAGCTATTTCTGGATTATTTGATCTATCTATCTCTGAGTGAACAAGTAAATAATCAAGTAAGCAACTAATCTATCTATCTCTAAATGAACAAGCAAGTAAGTAATTACTCTATCAAAACTATCTTTGACAAGTGAACTCAATTCTTAAAGAAACTCACAAGTATTTCTATCCTACAAAGAATAAACATTAATTCAAGCAAATCCAAAAACCCATAACTAACACTAATTAGAAATTCTAATTCAAATTCGTAACTAAAATAACATTGAAAATATTCCGTATAGAAATCTACAAACTCAAGACTAATTCAAGTAAATCTACAAACTCCTAACTAATACTAATCGTGATTCAAATTCATAATTGAGATAACATTGAAAATCAAAACTTAAAATTACAACTAGGGTATCATGGAGAATTATAATGCTAAAAACATGGTTAACAAGTTATGCATACCTACAAAGAGTATTTGAAATTACAATTCAATAAATGAGCTATGTCTAAATAGATACTCTGCAAAGTGATTTATAGCTTTACAAAATAGAGAGAAAAAAACATGACAACATAAGTAAACAACTCCTAAGCAAGTAAATTACAGTCTGCAATCAAAATGTTAGAAATAAAAAATATAAAAAAATGAACATGGACGTCCACACATACTTTGTGATACCCACACAATTCAGAAAATGAGCTTCAAAATAAGAGAAGATATATAGGGATATGCAATTAAACAATTAAACAAGCGATCTGCAATTAAAATATTCACACAGCATACAATTTGAAATTCAAAAATATACAGAGTAAATAAGCAATTCGAAATCTAAGAAGTATGAAAGGAAACTACGTAAATGCAAATATATACTGGTATAAACAATCACCTAGACCACTGGTGGCCCCCCTAGCAGGTCGTGGCAACACTCCACAGGAAACGAAGATGCTAAATCAACACAACACTGTTATTAAGCATGAAAACAGAGTATGGAACAAAATTGTGATAATATCTATATCAAAAACAATTAAATTCATCTTCTCAGTCGTGCCACATGTAGTGGTATTTATAGATGGTTACACCTTGAGAGGTCGACCATTGGAAGGCTCGACCTCCTCTAAAAACAGTAAACTCATTAAATGAGTTCTAACAACAACATATTCTAGCAATTCCGTGAGCCACTCAACGATCACTGCAACTGCCCAATCTTAGGTGTGTTGATCTCTGTAACTGGAGGCCACGAGGGGGCACAAAACCCAGATCCCCGATTCGTCCACCAAAGGCTGCCAATGTACCAACCGCCAGCTCCAATGCGCTCTGAGTGTCAGATGGAGTGCTAGATTGTGTGTTGGATCACGTGTTGATCGAAGTGCCGAACGAGGTACCAGATGGAGGATCAGACCGCGATTTCGACATGTTGCAAGCAAACCATACATTAGATCTTCATAAACATCGAACTGAGCTGAATTGGTCACAAAATCATTGCAAAAACACCAATTATACATACCTGGTGCGAATTCATGGTGAATTGATATATAAACCTTTGAGAATCCTTCAAAATGGCTAATATGAAGCATAACATATGTAATATCGCATGCAAAAAGGATTTGGTCATCGAAATAAAGTAATCAAAACATGAACCCAACATTGTGTTCACTCAAATATTCACTTTCTACCCAAAAATAAGTAAGCTAGCTTGTTATACTTATTGAGATGTGAGATTATTGTAATTTTGAGGATGATAGTGATGATGAGTTATATTTGAAGGTGTTGCAAACAAACATAAATATGTTAGAATATCATAGTCATAATAATATTGGTCCTATTCAAATTATTGCTTTTAACCCTTTTAGTTTGAAATAGGCCATAGATGAGATAGTCTTTGGTTTCTAAATATTAATCTATTTGTAAACGCAATTATAATTCATGAGTTCAATTTAACAATCGACTTTTTAATATTACATTGTTGCAAGTTTTTTTTATTATGAATATGAATCAAGCGAAGATGGACTTGTTTTTGTTATAAATAGGAATATGATATCTCTTTTTAACTTTATAATTTGAAATAATTTGAAATTTATTTTTTATACTCAATTATTCTATGTTATTGTGAAGGATTGCAACATCTTTTGTGAGATTTGGAATAAAATTGATAAAAATAAAAAATGTTTTATAATTTATATTTTTAAAATCAATAGAATACTCATACCATTCTCTTCTCTTGATTCAAGTACGATGTACTTTCATGGAGTTTAAATCTATGATTGGATATTTAAAATATAAACATAAATTCCTCAAGTTGAACAAGGATAAGATACATACTATTGTTTCTAGATTGTACAATAGCCACCACCATTTAAAAGAAACTAGGTTATAAGTTCTGAAGCCTAGCTTTACTATTGGAATATAAAATAAAACAATCAAATTAATACTATCAATGATATCAATTTTTTCGTCCCTGTGAAGTTTTATGATAAGTTTTGGAATGTCAATGAAATCATTAATAAGATGATGTTGAAATACTACAAAGATTTAATTGTTGCTCATTTGGTGAATCAAAATTATATTCCAAGCATTAAAAACTTAAAAAAAAAAAAAAATTGCTAAGATTATGACAATTGTTTATGGCCTCCAAATTGATAATGGGCGTTGGACTAACTCAAAAAAACCTTGTAATGAAAGTATTTGTAAAATTTGTCAAACAAAAGAAGTTGAGGATGAAGGCCACTTCCTTTTAGCATGCAAAACCTTTAATAATATGACACAATTTTACCTAATTTCATAATTTAACTACTCTTCAAAACCTTATAACTTATGCAAACTATAATGACCTCGATATTTGGATTTCCATGCTACGATCAAATCAGAAAGATATTTTAAATAATATTTAATCTAATTCATCTTATTTGTCTCATAGAATTTGTTGATTATAAGGGGTATTAATCATCACCTCACATATTAAAAAATCTCTAAAACATTTTTCAATGTGAAACTTGAGAATTTTGATTTCTCATTCTAAATTTGTTTCTCATTCCTCCTCTTTAATAATGTAGTTTAATGTAACTCGAACTCAAAGTTTATTTAGCAATGAGTTCCTTGATATTAACCCTCATAGACCCAAACAATGAGTGGAATAACCCTAGGCCTAGGGATGATTTTAATGATGGAAATTTATATTAAAATGTAGAAATGTAGGCTAATATTACTAGTCCTTAATATGAAAAATATAAAATGTTTGGCAATAGTTTTGTAAAAATATTCAAATTTCTGAGGATTTTATATAGCTTCTATAAAATTTTGGCGATTTGTAAGCTAAAAAAAAAAATATTCTATGGAATTTAGGCGAATAATTTTTAGGAAAAAGGAAATTGGCGAATATGTTTTTGGGAAAAACCATGGAAAATTAGCCCATTTGCGAAATTTAGCCCCTAAAATCATCTATGCTAAGGCTAGGCCGAACCCCAACTGTAAATGTAATTACAAATGTACTTAAACTGGTGAGTTGTTTGATATAATTTTGCGTGCACCTTCTATGGTATAGTGCGCACATGTACTGTGCACTAAAATGATGAAGTGTGCACATTCCAAGATACCGCGCGCAACAAACTTAAGTGCGCACAATTTTGAGGCAAGAGAGCCTTTGTGTATATGTTGTGTTTTGAGGTTGGTGAGCCGAGATGCAGAAAGGAAAATATATATGTAATGTAAATGTAAATGTAATCACACACAAATACTAATGAAAAACACATCACTGCGGCATACCAACCATGTAAAAGAGTATAGGGGACTAAACTCCACTAGTTAGGGAAAGGGGGCTAAAAGTTAAGGATAAGGGGATAAACTAGGGAGCTTAAGCCAAAAAGGAATATTATATTAATATTCTTTAAAGTATAAAGTATGGATAATTATTTTATCCTAAGTTCTAAGGATGGGGAAAAGTGGGACAAAATAGTTCTCAACATGACAAGTGTCAAGTTGGGAACATGCATACATATAGTTTGGACTTAGTTCATTTTTCCATTCATTCCATCATCATGCTCTCACTCATTCAAATGTCCTTCGTACCTTCTTGTCACTGTACCTGTACTTGTACCCACACCTGTAGTTGTACATGTACCTGGTTATCTTAGGAGATAGACTGAAGAAGCGGGTTCTCAGGCCTATGGGATATTGAAGAGGCGGGTTGTCAGGCCCATGAACAATTCTCTCTAGGTGAGAGAATTGTTGGGAATTGATTTCCCGAAGGTGCCAAACTACAACAACAGGGCTCTGAGACTTCCTGTCTGGTCTGTTGTTGAATCCTCAGAAAGGAAGTGGGGCAGTCGAGGGACTGTTGAGAAGAGAGGGGGCACACTTCCTAGGGTGGGACATGCATGTGGGGAATGAGGGACTATAGGATGTTATTTCGAGTTGGAATATGTGACATATTTTTTCCTACTGTCTGAGATACATTAGCCTAGTTAGGAATTCCGTTACCCGAGTGGAGTTTAGTCTCAGCTCGGGGGTGACCCACTGATGAGAGTTTTGAGTAGTGTCGTCTAAGGTTGGGTGGAATGTGGAAGGTCTGCACACAGTTGGTGATATTTTTACCAATATAAGTGTCAATTTTGTGTTAAATTACATGTTGAATTATTATGTATGTGATTATTTTTATGGTTTTTTCCTGTGTGTGTTGCATGTGTATTTTTATTATTATTTTGTATGAATCTGTGCATTTGCAGAGTTTTTATATGTTTAAATTTCTTATACAGTTCAAATTTTTTATGTGGCATAGCCTAGTTGGATGTTGGGGATGCTACAATACGATATCAGAGCTCCAGTTTTCAACACTAAGCTTGGATGGGCTGAGCAAGTTGAATTCAAGTGAAATTTCACAGAGAATTGATTTCAAAGTGGCCAAATTTCAAGTTATAGTGCATCCATGGTAAAAATCAGAAGCAATTGCGTGGAATTGAGCAAAAGCCCCAATTTTTGTTGTTAAATTCATGGGAAATTTAAGAAATTTGGCCAAGTTGTAAGATATTCTTAATTTAATATATATTCTAGCAAATTTAGAACTGGATTAATTGATTGAATTTGAAGTTACAGGGAATCCATGACAGATGGAGTGATATTAGTTGATTAAAATTCTCAATTCGTGAATTGAGTTTGGGAAAAATTCATTCCAGGAATGTCAACCAACATCGATTTGTTGTTGCAGAGGTTGAATTGGTGTTATCAGAGTGAAATTGAACAAATTTCATAATTGCAGAATGTCCATGGTGAAAATTGAGAAAATTTTGGCAAAAGCCCCAATTTCTGCAATAGAATTCATGAGGAATTTATGCACAGAAAAATGAAGGTGCGCAGGTGTGCGCACTAAAAATGTGTGATGCGTAGTGAAAAGCTTGTGATGTGTGAAAAATAAGGGTGCGTAGCTGTGCGCACTAAAATTTGGTGCTGGGGAGTACAAGTTGGGATGCTGCGAAGTAAAAATTTCATAGTTGTAGAATGTCCATGGTGAAAATTGGGAAAAGTTTGGCAAAAGCCCCAATTTCTACAGCGGAATTCACGAGGAATTGATGCGCAAAAAATGAAGGTGTGCAGGTGTGTGCATTAAAAATGCATTATGTGCAGTGAAAAGCTTGTGATGTGTGGAAAATAAGGGTGTGTGGCTGTGCACGCTAAAATTTGGTGCCGCGGAGTGGTGCGTGGGTGTGCGTACTTAAAGTTGGTGCTACGTGGTGCAGAGTTGGTAATGTGCAAAAAATTATGGTGCGCGGGTGTGCACACTTAAATTTAGCGCTGTGCAGTGCATAATTGGTAATGCGCGAAAAATAATGGTGCACGGGTGTGCACACTTCAATTTGGCATTGCACGGTGCATAATTGGTAATGTGAGAAAAATAATGGTGTGCAAGTGTGTAGACTTAATTTTTTCACTACGCGGTGCAAAATTGGTAATGCACGAAAACTAATAGTGCGTAGGTGTGTGCACTTAAATTTGACGTTGTGCTGAGCAGAGCTAGTGAAGTGCAAAAAAATAATAGTGCACGGATGTGCACACTAAATTTAGCACTACGCAGTGCAGATTGGGTGGCACATGCGTAATATTGGCTCACACATAATATTGGTGTGCATGGTGGGTGCACTGAGTATTGGCAGAGCACAAAGGAATTTTGTTGGTGCGTGCACAATGTTGGTATGCAATGCATGCATGTTGAATATTCTTGCTGCATGATAGTTTAATTATTGGTGCGTGCAGAGTACTGGTGCACCGTGGGGGCATACTAAACTTTGGCATGGTGCGGTACGTAGAGTGAAATGTGCGTGGAATATTAGCATGCGACAAAAAAATTGCACGCAATAGGTATTAGTGCATGAACCAAAATTATGCGTGGTAGATATTGGCACGTGCCACAAAAGTAGTGCGCACCAGATATTAACGCGACAAAGAAATGATCCACATTGGTTATAGGTGCACAGAGCATGAACTACCTTATGGTGTTGCTGCACATGCTAAATATGGGTGTATATTTTCAAATTTGTGCACATGAAGTTATTTGGATAGTCTACAACAACAGAAAACCAGTGAATTTCTGCGACATTTTATACTGTTTGAAGGTCATCTTTTTGTAGCGTGTTTTTGAGGCCCTAAACAACATTTTTAGCTATTGAAAAGGAATGAGAGAAAAGTGAACATTGTGTCTCTGTAGCTCAAATGAAATATCTCAGAGAGAGCTTTCTAATGGTGTAAATCATTCATCAAACGAAGCTTTTATGAGGAAGTTACAGGACAAACAATGGAGGGTAAATTTTAAGACCCAACTAACTTCCAAGGGCCATAACTTTCTGCTCTGGAATCAGATTGAGGCACATGAGTAGTCTATGGAAATATATTGAACCATATAAAATATCCCTAGCACTGAATTAAAATTATGGGTATGTTAAAAATGTTTAAGATGGCACAAAAGGTACCTGTAGCATTCCAGACCAAAAACAATAATTGGCCTAGAACTTCAGCAGGTTGTAACTAGCATCTCAGAACTCAGAAATAGGTGAAACTTGGAAAAACTATCCAAAATATGTATATAAAGAAACCTAATTGAGATCCTACCAAAAATCCAATGGAGTAGGTGCAAAAATGCATAATTACAACATAGATTTGCATCAAGTTGAAGTGTGAACATACGAATTAATGAACAATTTTCAAATAGCCGTAACGTTTTTTCTCAAGACTCATATTTGAGCATGAAAGTGGGCATTGGAAAGGTATTGGATAGTAGAATACAACTATTATGCACAAAGATCCGGGCAGTGAATTTTTCAGGAAATCAGAAGAAATAATTCTGATGCATTATTGAACCGAAATTGTACATAATTTCATGATTTTGTTAAATTATTTAGCCTAACAAGTTTTGTTGGCTGCACATTTTGCAGAGTTAACAACAATTAGATCAGAAAAGGATTAGCACAGAGTTCAGAATCATGGAATATACACAGGGGGATTACAACCATGAAGATGAGATCAGAGGGATGTATGTCAATATGGGTAATGAAGGTACAAATTCAAATGGACATGGAGATGGAAAGGAAGAAATCATGAACTTGGTAGAGACCATTACAATTTCGCAAACAAATGTCCAAAGTTATAAATTTTATAATGAGAGGCTTATGAAAGCCAAGGAGCAACATGAGGGATTCAACATGAATTTAATGCAGAGCTTGGACATAATAGAAAATAAGATGGATAAGGAGAATGACTCAAGCAAATAAGGAAATCACATGTCTCATGATAAGAGGAGAAGAAAAAGAAGTGTTGGCAGGCATCACCATCACTCCCCAAGGAATTCCACTAGGAGACCACACAGTAGTTCAAGTCCATCCCATGTCAGGAAACATAAGAGGAGGTATGGGGTGGATGAGCTACAAGGAGAAATGAACAAAATCAAGCCTCCTACATTTGATGGTGAGCACAAGAAGGATGAGGATAAAGAGACATGGCTCCTAGGAATGAGGAAGTATTTTCAATTGCATAATTACTCTTCACACGCATAAGGAATAATTTCCATCTATCATCTCAAGGGAAAGGCATCCATGTGGTGGGACCAATTTGTGCAGGTGCAACACATTGATGAGAAAAATGTTACTTGGAAGGAATTCAAGAGGTATTTTCAAAAGAAATACTTGACTAAGAGATACTATGACAATAAAATGAAGGAGTTCTTTGAACTCAAGATTAGGAGTATGACCATAAATGAATATGAAAGAAGGTTTTTAGAACTGCTAAAGTATGTTTCTTTCATTAAGGAAGAGCCATTTAAGATTCAAAGGTATTTGAGTGGGCTGCCATCATTTATCGATGAAAAGATACAATAAGATGATCCCAAAACATTGGAGGAGACCATAAGGTGAGTTAAATGCCTTTATGATCAACATAAAGGAAGGAAAACTTTCCAAAAATCTTGGGAAGACAGGAAGAAAAACAAGATGTTACAAAGGAAGAAGGGGACTAAGCCACCATTCTTAAAAAATAATCCTCAGGGACAACCAGCTTCTAGAGAACCCCTAATGACCGAGACAGTGGGGCAAAGACCAAGGAAACCACCTATTCAATGTTGGGATTGTGGGAGAGATCATATGTATATATATTGTCCTCACAGAGGTGAAAAAGTGAGGACTGTTCACAATGTACACTAAGATGATATAGTGGAGGACATGGGTAGAAATGTACCTAGGATCTATGTAGCCCTGGACAACAAGCAAGCTGAGTTTCAGTCACATATGACTGAAGTGGAAAGTAAGTTCAACAACCAAACCATTGCTATTTTAATTGATTCAGGAGCTAGTCATAGTTATATAGATCCTAAGATGGTGGAAAGATTGCATTTTCCATGAAGAAATCTTGGAAAATCTTGGTTGGTGCAACTGGCTACTAGAGATAAAATAAAAATTAATGAGATGGAAGCCGAGTTTCAGTCACATATGATTGAAGTGGAAGATAAGTTCAACAACCAAACCATTGCTATTTTAATTGATTCATGAGCTAGTCATAGTTATATAGATCCTAAGATGGTGGAAAGATTGCGTTTTCCATGAAGAAATCTTGGAAAATCTTGGTTGGTGCAGTTGGCTACCAGAGATAAAAGAAAAATTAATGAGATGGTTAAGGCATTTCCAATGGACATGAATGCACTGAGCACCAAGGCATATTTGAACATCATACGTTTAGGTTCCTATGACTACCTAATTGGTATGGATTGGTTGGACCAACACCATGTTATCCTAGACTGTTATAATAAGACATTTACTTGCTTGGATGAGGAAGCGAACCTAAGGACAGTAAAGGGAACTCCCAGGGCAGTAACCATCAGAGAAATTCCAGCATTGCAGTTGAAGAAAAGTTACAGAAAAGGGTGTCAAATATTTGCAACACGTATGGAAGAGACACCTAAAGATAAGGTGCCAAATATTGAGGATTATGCGGTCCTAAAAGATTTTTAAGATGTATTTAAAGAAATACTAGGATTTCCCCCTAAAAGAGACATTGATTTCTCCATCAATCTGATGCTTGGAGCAACCCCAGTATCCAATACCCCTTATAGGATGAGTACACTAGAATTGAAGGAATTGCAAATGCAAATTGAAGAGCTTATGAAGAAAGGGTATATACGCCCAAGTGTGTCACCTTGGGTTTCCCTTGATCTAGGTGGATATCGGTGGCCACCCACCTTTTCCAACTGGCTCAAAACAGTTTTATGGCAATTTTGACAATTTACTATTTTTAGCAGTTTTAACTTTCAAGGCCATTTTGAGGGCCTAAATGAAATTTTTTTAGGATCAAGCTTCTCAATGATATCCTAAGGCATGATTGAGCCCCCAAAATGAATCTCCTCAATTATACATTTCCAACGGGCTATCATACCCCTAAAACGGAGATCGTATGCAAAAGTTACGACCCCGGGAAGTTGATGTACT
>SNQJ01S0110566.1:31227-49722 GCA_010110895.2 Picea sitchensis
TGATCAAATCCTCAATTTCTTTTTTCTTCTTCTATTCAATGCAGATAGGTGTATCCAAAGGAGGTCGTGCTTCGACTATATGTTCGTCTCCTTTGTCAATTACAAATTTGTGTAGAATAATTGGTACCGTGTAGAGGAAACTATCTTGCGAATTGTTGTAGAAACTCCTTTTGACATTGTCTAAGGATGTTGATCCAAAATGGATCATTATATAATTTGTCATCTATCTTGGTACTTTCTGGGTTGAAAAATTGGAGGAATTGGCTTGCAAGATCCGTTTTAGTGGTGGTTCCCTGTTTGGAGATTTGGGGTCTGAAATCTTCCAAATCCATTTTGAGGAATCAAATGACACTTCCTGGGGTCAAAGCTTTGTGAGCATAGCTTGCAACCCCTCAACATTGTTCTACACACCAAGACATTTCCAATGGTGCAAAAATCTCCTCAATTAGAGTTTGTATGTGGAAGTTATACGTCTTGCAAGTTTACCTACATTGTTGACGGATAATGGACTGCTAGGAGGAGAGGGGGTTTCATTCTTTTAGCATTGTACTTGTTCCATAGTTGAGCAGAGCATCTAAGAGTGGGACTTGAGATCATAACATAAGAGGAAGGAGATTTTGTAGCAACCATTTAGGCGACAGTGTCAAAGACAACTCCATATTGAGTGCCCCTTTCTTTGTACTTGCATTTCATAACCGAAGAAAAGTGAGCAGAGCATAGGCCTCACATTCTATCCATGTTTTCTCTTGTATCAGGTTTCCCAGGATACAACTTGTGTTCATTTATGTGAATGGTGTGTTCATTTTCTTGTTCTTTCAGTTATTTTCATAAATTTGAGCATTAAACTAATAATAATTAATCCGGGATCTAAGAAAATAAATTGAATAATAAAAAAAATGAGAATAATGCAAGATCTGTTGTGATGAACTATTATAATGGAATATTCAAGACAATTTACAAATCAAACGTTCTTTCTTTGATTGCTCGTTCATTGAAAAAGTCTTCTGTAATCTCCTCGACCCACACATACAAGTTCATTCGTCCTTTATTGATCAACTTCGACAATAGTTTCTAATCTTTAGTTCAATGGTTCATGTGCAAGTTTGTCTACAAGCTTCTCAATCTCCATTGGCATGGATTCCAAAAATCTCTCTTGAATCTTTGTGAAGAATTGTGCCCAAGCTTGTGGATTTGTTAGTTTGTTTCTTTTGGCGGTTTCACCACTCACAAATCTCTTTTTTGTTGAACATCCATACATGCATGTAATTATTCAAGTCCTGGATCATGTACTATTGGCAATGAAACCACTATTGTAATATAAGGGATTACATAATAGTCAACCACAAAATACAACAAAGTAATATACATGCATGTATACATAGAAATAGGAGAAAAAAATAAAGAGTAATTATGGAATCAACAAGAAGTAATTTTTATTAATATATTGTTAACAATCCAACCTTTTTACATATAAAATCTGTGCATATTTATCATTATTACATCAATGAAAATAGATAACTCCCTTGATCAGTCAACTAACTTGATTACCTAATGGACTACACCTTTAGTTGAATTGCTTTATTGGTCTACTACTTAATAAAATAGTCAGCTAGATTTATCCAACAAACTATTTATGTTGATGCCGATTTGATGTCAAAAAAAGGCTCTCATACGTGTTCCAGGCGCACTTACTATTATGCAGAGCTCAGAGATGGTGAAGTGGTCTCTCAAGACCATTTTGTCCTAAACTTATGTGGCTATGGGATGAGAGAAATAGGTTTTTTTTGGAGTCTTAAAGCAAAGTGATTTATGCACATATGTATATTTATATTTATCTTTAATTATATAATGGATAGCAAGATAATGGTTTTTTATGTTGAAATAAAAAGGATTTTACGTTTTTAAATATTAAAAAAAAACTAATAAAAAGTGACTCCATTTTTGCATCTCAACCTACCCTCAAATTGAAGTAGCCATGTCATGTTCAAAAACAATTGCAAATTGAACTACCTATACTTTTGCATTTGGAAATATGTGTTCAAGGCCCACCAAGTGAAAGTAGAGTACCCCAATTCAATAACAACACAATTTGTCCATTTCATGGATCGAATTTAAATGACAGAAAGAATGGAGTCATGGACACTAACAATTTTGTAGGATCCAACTCAGAGCTCAGTGTAACGTCGCAGCTGAGACCTTGGAATATCACAATGTCGGAATCGTCCAACCCCAACCAGGTAGTCTATCACAACGTAGTCATGGAAGCCGAAGACCACCCCAATTCCATGGAAGATCGAACTCTCGCGCTTCTTCAAGACTCCAAAGTAGATCAAGGTTCCCTCCTACATCCATTAAATTTTCTTGACAATCATCCTATCGCCATACAATTCTCTCTGAGCCATACAATCTGCTTAATTCTGTCATGCTGACTTCTGTTATTGATTCATGCAAAGACCCATTTAGAGTTTAACAGCATACAATTCTCTCAGAATTTCAGATTAGATATCTGTAATCTTTCCCGGTTTTATCTAACGAGAATAGGGAAGTGTCTGAATTTTGTTAAAATATGAACTGGATGCAGCGATTGGAGAACAAAAAGCGAGGAAGAGAGGAGGACGTAAGCATAAGGCGCAGTGGATGAAAAGACCGATGGCCTTATCAGAGGTCATTCTTGAGCTATACGAAGAGGACTTACGAGAAAATGCGCTCAGATGCCTCAGCAATTACCTCAATGAGGTATGCTCATTATCCATATTGATTCTGTACAAATTCCTCGTGTTTCTTGACTCAAGAAACTGTTGAAAGACTTACAGATACACATAAGGTTCGTTCCCAATACGCAAGTTTATGTCACTGCTAGCCCATGAATGGATTCCAGAGCATAGGAGAAAATAAATCCACATTCCCAGAGATACAAACAGTCTGGGAGACCACCAAAAGCAAAGAGCACTAAGCAACATCCCAATTAAACCCAGATCATACAAATAGCATAGTCATCATTCTGAATGCTCCCAAGAAGTGGAAGACGCAGGATTAGGCAACCCTCCCTTCATCTCTTTTAATTTTTTAGATTTGAGGCTATAGTGGCAGCCACATTTGGAAAACCTTGTCACTTATCTCTGATGTGTTTGAGAGCCATTTTGATAATTGGCAATGGGTTATGTACTTCTTGGTTTTCCAGCTGAAACTGTTCTTGATTACCCTGTTCTTGCATTAGTATAGAAGAGGAGCACTGTATTTCATACAGGTGCTTTGTGGGTTCGGTTTCTTTTGATTGTTATCTTTATGATGCCTTTTTAATTGCAAGCTTCCTACGAAATCAAAGTCATATTGGCATATGTCTTTTTTGGGGAATTCGTTCTACATTCATATGATTTCTCTCTACCTCGGCTGCTTGGCTAGGTTCCAGAATCGGATGCGTTGATATGTTATTAATTCCGTAGAGATGGAATTTCGAGGCAAGCTATAATCAGTCGATGATGGAGTTGCAAAACCCATGTGTATAAATTGTTCTTTGAGGTTGTGTCGGCCCCTACCCGGCTTTTAAATTATCCCCATGTGCCTGAATATCTGGTTCCCAACCATCATACTTCCTAGGTTTCCAGTTCCTGATATTCGTTGGTCTTGGCCTTAGATACGTTTTCCTTCTTGGTTACCTGAGTTCAAGAATGCCGTTCCAGCCTAATTAATTGTAGGGTTAATACTTTCATGTTTTAGCAACATACCAAAAGCATTGCCATTGGCAAGAATGATCTAGAATGCTGAACCTGCATTGACAGATAACATATGGTATTGACCTTGATAAAAGTAAGAACCCAGTTTTTACATTGAGTACAAGGCTGAATTCTTCTCATTCATATTCACCATGATATCTGAATTTTCATAAAAGCCCAGATATCACTGATTGTTTACCATATTATTATTTTCTGACTGAGTACAGATTATTTTCATGTCACAAAGAACTTTTCTTGCATTAGAATTTCCCATCCCAGGAATCCACAGTGATAAAGACCATAACAACCATCGCATATAAACATAACCAAAAAAAATTGCAGCATACGGCCACACTAATGATGGTAATCACACAGTATGGTATCGAGTGTTTGCTCCTGAGTCCTGAGCAAGCCTTGTACCTAAAGATTTTGAAGCAATATTTTTCAAAAGAAATATTAGTTTGGGTTCCATTTTATGGAATCTTCAAATTGTATAAGACTACGGGTTACATCCTACAAAACTACTAAAGCATCTCATGAAACTAAAAACTACGGGTAGCTGGGGAGCCTGTAATAAGTCCGACTAGGAAGAACCTAAGCTTGTGATCCAGCGTGGGAGTAGGCAGGAGCATCGGGAAAGGCAACAGAGCCCAGATTCCTTTAAGTTCCATATTTGGTTTATTTCCAGTTAGAAGCAGTTTACTCCTAAGAACATTTGCTTAAAACCTGATATGATCCCTTCCATTTTCCACCTCTCTTCCGCCTTAATAAAAACCTTGTGATTTTGCTTAACCAATGCATACAATTCCATATTCTTTATTTTAGTTAGAGGCGTGTTATTCTTCCATTTCCAGTCTTTGCACAAGTCATCAATGGAATTACCAACCATCTAACTATAATTTTTCATTAGCTCTTTGTTTAAGTTCGTTTTTAACTTTTCCAATTTGCTATTTCAGTATTCTTCAGTATCCTCTCTAATAGCAAGAAAGCAAATGCTCCCTGAAAATAGGCTGTCTTGTTCATAGAGAACCACCAGATGTACCTGTAGTAAGTAGAAGACCCAAGTCTCCAATTATCTAGGTTTGGGTTATTAACTAGGATTAATTCTGGCAAGATTTGAAAGATACCTTAACATAAGAGATAAATGAGCTACACTTGTGTTTCCATGCAAGTTTCTGATTAACAAGATCTTCCCTCATATTCTTCCTTGTTAGTGGTTACCAAGGCTCATGTCCTGAAATGTCCGTAATCAACCACTTCACAGAAAAGGTTGACCCTGTATTATGACACTCTTCAATCCGAATCCTCAATCTTCTCTCTCATACAACAAGTCTCCAACTTATACCATGCTTTTTCCTGTCGCCTTTGCATCTGACCACAAATAATTCTTTAACAACTTTACCTGCAATCCTAAATCATTCTTTCATAATGCATATGGATTGCAAATTAGTCCTTAGTGCTGACTTCTAATTTCAATCCAATTCCATCAAATATGCATCATACACATTTTAACACAACACAGGGGCACGCCCCGGTGCTCTCCGTACCCCAGGACTGCGGCATCCCGTACAAGACATTTCCTGGCATCCCCCAATTTGCGAAGCGAGAAGCTAAGCGTTCGCCAAGTATAAGGGATGTTTCACATATGGGGTACACCCAGGTGTCCCCATGAAAAGCGGGACGCGTGACATCCCCGCAATTTCCTCCAATTTTTTGAAAAAATAAAATAAAAAACCGAAACCTAATATTACAATAACGTAACTCCACTCTTCCTATTTCTATTTCTAATTTGAATATCCAATTGTGAATAGTTATTGATGTACATTGTAAACCAATTGAAAAGATGTATTATTTATCATTTTATATATTTATATTTTTTTAATTTATACTTTTCTATTAGTTTAAATTTATATTTTTTAAATTTATACAGTTTGAGTGGGCCTAATGGTTAAGAACATGTGTTTCCTCTTAAGAGGTCACAAGTTCAAATCCAAAGGGGGTAGGGTATGTATACCTCTGTAGACTTTACTAGTCAAATCGCTAGGCTGAGGGGGGTCCCTTGTCCCACAAACAAGAGGGACTCATACACCAATTTGATGTAGCTTTGCCGTGACCTTAAAAATAGATTATTATTATTATTATTAAAGACGAAATCCTCTATGCTAAAGACCCCGATATCACCTCTCCCATAATGTTCCCTAAAATTTGAGATGTGTCCACACATCCCCAACTACATTCCCACTCCCACATCTTACAAACTTGGTGGAACATTGATTCTCTATAACATATTCTATGGGAACTGCCTTAGTCTTCTCATACTCATCTTGGCATTTGACTCTTCATAAAGTATGTCCAGGATGCTTGGAATCGTATCAACATTAACTTATCAACTTGTAGAAAGTGAAACACTGCCTTATCATAAGCAAGATGTTTATTATAACAATTGATCTTGCTCAACTTGTAGAAAGTGAAACACTGCCTTATTATACCGATTGATCTTGCTCAAGATATGTCCGTGTTAAATCTGAGCTGATAACAAATAATCAGTAGCATCTACTATGACATACAAGGCTTAAGCGATAGGGCATCCTTGTCTAATAGAACTAAACAGATAATGTCCATCTTACACATGTCTAGCAGGCCACACAAAAGCTTGAAAGTATTCCAAAAATTGGAATTGGTGATTGAAAATAGTGTCAAATTCTTAAAAATTTGTGTCAAGATCTTGACAGAATCCCAATCAAAGAAGACCTTTTTGCAGACGCCTAACCTTCTACCAATAAAAAAAATTCATCTATCGCACTTGTCCCATTCCTATTCCACCTCCATCACGCGATCTAGACTAGACTAGACTTGACTTAGTCTTAAACTAATAACGAAGACAATCCCTCAAAGGTTTGACCCAATAACATCCCCCAATAACATCCTAAATCCTTCAACTATGGCTTTTTATATTTATCTGCTCTGTAAATTGCTATGGATATTCCACTGGAATAATTCATCACAACAGATCTTGTATTATGCTGAAATGTTTTATTATGTAGGTTTATTTTCATAAATCTTAGATTTATTAGCATTAGCTTATTGCTCAAATTTATGAAAATAACTAAAATATGAAAATGAAAGAACAAGCAAATGAACACACCATCCCCACAAATGGACACAAGATGTCTCTTGGGAAACCTGAAATGGGAGAAAACCCAGCTAGAAGATGAAACTTATGCTCTGTTCTCTTTTCTTAAATTATCAAATGCAAATACAAAGAAAGGGACACTCACTATGGAGTTGTCTTTGACACTGTGGTCTGAATGGCTGCTACAAAATCTTCTTCTTGCTTTGTTATGCTTTCAAATCCCACTCCTAGATGCTCTGCTCAATTATGGAACAAGTACAATGCTAAAAGAATGGAATCCCCTCTTGCGGTCCAATGTTTAACATAATCTGATAGTCATCTAGGGTTAGGGTTTTTGCATGCCTCAATTCTCAATTGGTGTTAGGCTTTTGGACCTTCTAGAATCTTCCTAAAAGTCCACATGTGACTAGCCTCACACATGAGTAATGGGGGCCAATGTGGCATCCACTTGGTACCATGGTGGTCAACAAGGTAGACCAACTTGTGGGAGACATAACTTCCACATACGAACTCCGATTGAGGTGATCTTCACACCATTGGAAAGCTCTCAGTGCGTAGAACAATGTCGAGGGACTAGGAGCTATGATTGCAAAGTTTTGACTCTAATAAGTGCTATTTGATGCCTCAAAATGGCTCTAAAAGGTTTTTGACCCCAAATCTAAACTGGGACCTGCCACTAAAATGAGCCTTATAAGCCAATTCCTCTGATTTTTCCACCCAAAAATTATCAAAATAGATGACAAATTATATAATAATCCATTCCAAATCATTTTCACAATTTCTAATTTCTATTAGAACTGTTTTAATCTTATTTAAACTCACCTTGGCTCTTGAAGCATTATACACTGTGCATGATGTTTGGGTTGCATCAACATGTTATTCACAAGTTGTGGAAACATTACTGTATCATCCGAAAAATTATTACTTCCTAATTGCTGTTTTCCAAAGAGATTGGAACCTCCAATATTACGCTGTGTTATCTAAACTGATAACAAACAACTAATAGCATTTATAATTATTACATGTAGGGCTTGAGCAATAGGGCACTCTTTTCTAATGAAGATAGAAAGATATATTCCTTTCAAAACATGTGCTTTATTTCACACAATTTAACAGAGTTGAAATTTTTTGCAGAAAATAGGATCAAACTGTTAAAGTCGGCATCAGAATCTTGACAAAATACCCCCTCCTTTTTGTCATATGCTTTTCCAAATTCAAACATCGGCATCAAATCTTTTTTATTAGACCTTGCTCGCCTTTCTATCCAAGTACTTAAAAGATCTTCCAAGCCATATCTCCCTTTTACAAGTTCATTTTGCTTCTTATTTACTGGAGTATCCAATGAAATAAATTTTGTCAGCTACAGCCATAGGTAATATTTTGTGCGAGATGTCTGCAAAGTCATCAGCATTCAATTAGTGAATAATCCCTCTTTTCCCACTTTGAAAATTATTGTTACTCCTAACTTAATCTTAAAGCCAAGATTACCTCTCTCTACAACTTCCATCAAGGCTGTAAATATATTACATTCTACTTCATTCATGTCAATTCTTAAACATACTGTATCCCCTGTAAGCAAGAGAATAATCTAACAGTTAGATAGTCAACCTACAAATCAAAGCTAAGTTATAACTTATAAGCAGCGTATCTTAACCTTCAGTTCTCCAACCAATATGTGAATGATCTAATAAAGTGATCAAATGAGCCTAAAAATGAGCCAGCTTCATCCCTGCATCTCTAAAAATCATCAATCTTCCTAATTTGCATTGAATCTTTTTCCACCTTGTAGAAATTATTCCATCACAAAAGTTGGTCATGTCCCAAGGAAGCCCTTCACCATTTCTTGGAGAGCCTTTGTCCTAATTAGCTGCTTCATTTAAGTGATTATTGTGAACAAAAAATTTCATTTGATATTGTACTTTAATTGAGTCTTTAAATTCTTGCAGAGGAGAGAACCAGAACCTGAGAACTACAGCAAAGCAGGATTCTTTGTTTTTCATGCCTGTGGTATCATGGCAATTTTGTTACAGGTACCAATAATTCAAAACCTCTGTAGGAAAGTACAAAGATAATAGTCTTCTTAACTTCAATAACTTCTAATGACAAACAATTATTTTTATGTTTTTTGCAGGAAGTACTGAGTGCATATCAGAAAATGGTGACAGGCAATCTGAACATCAGAAGTTCCAAAAGGCTGGCAAATGTCTTGACTTTGTTTCAGGTGACCTTTCCTTTCCCTTTACTATGCTTCAAATTCTCCATATATGTGAATAGTAAAGCCAACACATATGTATTTCATATACGAATTTATTTGGCTGTTTTCCATTTGTTTGGTCACCCATTATTGGCCATGTATAAGATGGCCTGTCCATGTTTTCGTTTTTATATGTTTTTCGTCCCAGATTCTTTCATCAATTCTTGTATTTTCAGTATTATTTGTCAATTTATGCATGGCATATTCTTCCTGTAATGATATACTTTTCTTTTGACAGCATTTGGTCTTTTTCTTTTTATGGCCTGGCATTAATATCGAAAATTTGCTGCTTATTTTGCACTACTTTATTGTACCGTTTACCATGTTGTAAAGTTGTCTTCAGTTTTAAAATGTCTGACCATTTATGAGTCGTTGGCTGTTCTCAGAGTATTGCTGCCAACAAAGAAACAAGAGGCAAGCTTGTGGATGGTGAGATTCATGGTTTTTCGTATTCTGGGTTTTAAGTATTGTCACAGTTTTTTGATATAATTTTGCAGTGAAAAAAATTAAAGTACAAAATGAAGTCTTGATATTACCTTGATATCTATCGCCTCCAAAACAAAAAGAACCAACTACATCCTTGTGACATTTTCTTATGTGGAATGAGGTTACTTTAAACAAGTCAAAATAGAAAACTACTGGATCAGTATTATCCTTCTCCTAACTTTAGGATTCTGAAATCATTATTTCCATTATTATGCACAATTTATTGGGGCAACCGTTTTTTATTTTATTCAACAGAGTTGAAGAAAAAACTACCTCTCATCTAGCGGGTCTATCCACATAGCAAACAATTATACATTGTCAGTTGATAAAAGTGATTCATTAGAGAGATCTCCATGAATTTTAGGCCTCTAATTCTCCCCGGCAGTAGTAACAGAGTGTCCATTAACAATATAAATATGTACTGGAAGAAACAAACAAGGAAAAGCACATTCTCTCCTTTAAAGCATATGCATGCTTTGGATGTGGGTTATGTCCGGTTTAAATTATTTTGCAGGGGTGGTTTTCGGCAATGCCAATTTTGCCCCCGTTTTAGGGTGAAGCTAATCATGCTTTGCTTTGTTGATACCAGCACACATTCCAACCTACCTGGTCCCTTTTATATTGTTTGAGAACACCGAGGATTACATCGAGAATGTCAGAGCTATCTGCCTCTCTGTCATTGGAATCGTTGTTCAGGTTCAATTCTTATAACTTATTTTCTTAGTTATGTATTTATCAAGTTAATACTTTGAACTGTTAATAATATCAATAATTTGTGACCAACCACAAACAAACACTGTCGACATGAAGGCTAGAGAGGCGGAAATTATTCAATGGGCTCTCAAAAGCAATATCGTGGATGTTTGTCTGCATGCAATTGAAATTGGGAATGAGCTTTCCAAAGTAGTACGTGATATCTGACACTATTTAGCTTTTTCCTTCCGATTCCAGCTTTTCCCTTCCGATTCTAGCTTTTCCCTAAATTTGTGTTTGTCTTGTTGATTGGATAATATTAAAATTGTTTGGCAGATCGCCATGCACATCATAGAGTCAATTTTACAAGACAATTGTGGAATCTCTTATGTTTGTGAATCAACCAGATCTGTGCTCGGTAATCTCTTGGAAATTTGCACGCAATTGGTAAGTTACTCTGTGGAGCAGTATATTTATCAATGGAAGTCAAATTAGGTTCCCTTCTTTCCATTTTATTTTTTCCAGGAATTTTACCTCTATGAATATATTGTTTTCCTTTGCAGGTTTCGGTTTCAGTTGGTGAACAAGACCTTTCTCCTCGTCTTCTATTTCATATTATCAGATTTTACATTCTGCTTTGTAATCATTCGCGGTAATTTGTTTATGCAATTTGTGCACATATTCCTCATGTTACTTGCTATTTGCACTTTTGGACATGAAAAAAACTGGATAGACTAAGCATTTGTTTATGCAATTTGTGTACATATTATTTATGTTACTTGCTATTTGCACTTTGCACATGAAAAAAGCTGGATAGCTTAAGCATTGAGAACCACCTTTTTTGGTTTATGTATGTCAGGGCTTTGGATTTGATAAAGGACAATCTGCCACCACCTCTCCTTGATAACACATTTCGTGAGATCACAGAGGTAATTCAAAGTACTATCCATCGGCTCCATGTCTATAAATATATCATCACAGAGTCACAGGAGAACCGAGTCTATTGCAGGATGTATGCATTCACATAATGGGGACCATAACATAAGAAAATCAGCTTCTTTGGGGCCCATTAATATCACGTAATTATTGTTGGCTGTTTTATTTGGGGTTGCAGGAGTTTCCTGTTATTAACCAGTTACTTAATCTGTTCTATTTGTGGTTGCAGGAGTTTCCCGTTATTAATCAGTTACTTAATCAACTTTTATTGAACTTGGGTAAGGTGGAGGAAGTTGATATCAAGGACAGAACCACAATTGTTAAAAGACGTGGTTACTGTCAGTTCAAATCCACCTCACTTTCTGCTGTAACTCCCCTGAAACCAATAAATATGAACAGCGAATACTGGTCCTCAGCTGTTTCTCACAGCCCCATCTCAACCTTCAGCGGGAAGGAGAATTAACTTCTTTTTTTGGTGCCTCTCCACTTTTGCTCCATGCAACATGCGATTTTCTGTTGACATGAGCTTATATAAAGAATCCATTTGTCTTGTTGAATACCTTGCATAAACCAATCTGCTGATTGTAATCTACCAGTCTGTTCTACTGCCAAAGAATTTCGTGAAAAGGACAATTACAAGTTCAAAGGCCCTTACTAAAAAGGGAAGATTCATTCAATTATTTCTGTTATGCCTTTTTTTTACTCCATGCAACATGCAATTTGCTGTTGACATGATATCAGGAATTCATTTGTAATTTGTTCAAGACCTAGGATAAACTCATCTGCTGATTGTAATCTACTAGTATTTTTCTACTGCAAAAGAACTTTGTAAAAATGATGTTCAAAGGCCCTTCCAAAAAGGGAAGATTCAATTGATTGTTCTTAGTACAGTTTTGTCAATTGCAATAAGTAAATAGCACTTGACTTATAGAAATTGATCTTGAATTGTTAAATATCATGAATTGTTAAAGAGATTGTTAATGGTAAATTAGCATAAAGGTATCATATATTATGGTTTAGACTTACTTTACTAGGCATTACAAAATAATTCTTTCTATTAATACTCTAAAAAGGTCATATGGGGCTAAGGATAAACTAAGGGCCACAAGTGGTACCATACAGGAGAAAATTAGATATTTGCAATATATTTGTCTTCAAATACCAATATTTCTTACTACAATGATGATATGTAATTGTGTAGGAGTTCCATAAATAGAGTAGAAAGGAAAGGTGATGATATTCACAGTGATCATTATTTACATCATACATGTAATATGTTATCATTTATTTATTACATACTATATGTAATAATATTTTTTGCCCGGTAAGAAAACTTCCTATGTTCTCAGAGCGAATGTATCAAACTAACTCAATAGAGAACAAGAAATCATACATGGAGCCAGCATTAAAAACTAAGAGGCTCAACATAATTGTCCATTGGGCTGTGGTCTAGTTGGTGAGATAGGGTGTTGCCATGTTAATTACCCAAGTTCAGGGCATAGAGTCTTGGATTATAAGTTTGCGAAGTTTGATGGGTTTTATATGTAGCATTAATTCAAAAAAGAAAGAAGGCTTGACATAATTTTTTGTTTATTCTACTAGTTATTGGCCTCCCATCCATAGAATGACATCTTTTGATTTTCTTCCCCTCGTTTTTTTTCTTGTAAAGTTATGATTGGAATGAGGTTTGTGGGATTTAACCTCAATTTGGGTTTTGAAGGCAGGTGTTCTCCTCATCCGCTGACAGTTCTTGATCCTGACTTTTGGCCTTTTGGCCAGAAGAGAAGTCCTGAGTATGCTCCAGGGCCCCTTCGGCAGGGATAGACGAAGGTCTGGTTGTAAAGTGGCATTCAGAGCCTCAATAATCTCCTGCATGGTCCTTCAAGATTTGGTCCTGGACCTCGCTTGAGGTCCGTTTAGTGGGCAGTTGGCCTAGGATTTGTTCTTGTGCTAGTTCTTCTGGATCTTGATGTTTAGGAGCCATTGTTGCTATCGTCTTTGCAGATTCAACCTGCATGAGATCACATGGATTAATGTCATCTAGTACTTGGAAGGGGTTCAAACCCACTACACTTGTCCTTGCAAAAGCTTTTTCACTTTTAGAACTTGTCCCTCCTAAAGTTTTCTTCTTCACTGTTTGCTAACATGCATGGGTTTCAGGTTGTGAAGATGGAGGAGGTGGATTTGAGGGACCCTCCTTTGCAGGATTTTTTTAGGCTTCTTTCTATCTGTTTCAGTTGGTCACAGCGCATGCATGCCAAGTGACCAGGTTTGAACAATATCGTGCAGTTGAAAGGGATATATTTCTATTCTAATGGTTTCTCCCAGGTGTAATCTAACAGCTAAAACTTTATTGAGGGTGGCAGCGGTTTGCTGAGCTCTAGGTCAACACAAGGCATTGCATAAGAAATGTTTGTTCGTTCTGCTGTTATTTTGGAAGACATCAGTAAAGTTGCTCGGGTGTGCCTTAGTCGTGTGAAGATTGTGTCATGCCAGAATTCCGTAGGGAGCCTAGGTAGCTTCACCCTTACAGTGATTGAGGCTGGAGAGTCATTGAGGGAATCAAAGCCCACCAACCAAAGTTTCATAAAAAAGACCAGCCCTTTCCATCATCAAAGGGCCTCCTTCAAACACTGGAGACTTGTCAAGAGGGTTCGAGAAAAAGACCAAGTAGCCTCTTGGCAACAGTCTGATTGCTATATCATTTGTAGCTTCAGTTTTACCTGGCTCAACTGGCTATTGTGTCTGTTGAGGACCAAATGCCCATGAATTAACAAGTCAGAGCTGAGTGTAGTAGGTTTTCAATTAGGCCTGCAAGAGGCTAGGCTTAAGGATGACCACAGGTTCCTGCTACTTCAAAAACCATGTTTTGCTTGGTTGTCAAGGAAAATTTTCTCCCTCCCTTTTCCTTAAGAAGGGTGACCAACTGTTCTACTAAAGTCTAAACTAGACTGGGAGTCTACTGCCCCCCTCTTTCAATCCATTAAAAAACTCTAAAGGCTAAGGGCTGCAAACCCTACCACAACCAAAAAAATAGATGTGTCACAAACAAAGCAGAGAAAATAAAGGAGAAGAACGAGAGGTAGAGACATCGAAAACTTGAAAGTGTCTTGACTCCCATCACTCTGCTCTCCTCTGTCAATCTACATAATATAAGTAATAATATGATTATTTATTGGACATGAATCGTAGAAGAAGTCAACCCTTTCTTGAAATGCTCTCACCTTAAAGCAGTACAAAATTGGCTCTTGAACAAATTGGGTCGTTGATGAGGCATAATGTACTTCTTGAAAGTTTTGCTTCAATGACCGAGTTTTCTCCTCACTCTAGCAGGATGAAGTCTCTCGCTACAATGTAGGAGCTTGATGCCTTGGAGTCTGCAACGAGGACCACCTGCCTTGAAAGTGATGATCTCATCCATTGGGTACCAAACATGACATTGACACCACCAATAGGCACGACGAATAATGGAGATAATCAGTTTGAAATTGTAGATTGAAGAAGAAACTTAATGGCATTTCCGAAGCCTGACGTAAACGCTTCATTGCCAACTCTAACTTGAAATTCTTTCACTATGTGAACAAATATTTTGAGATATCAGGGTTTCCGGTTTCTTGAGTGTGTGCGCTAATAGAATCGATCAATGTAGTGACTGAATTCTTAAGGCATCCTCATTAGGCTCGCTTGTTAAAGAATAGTTTGAAATTTGGGTAGTTGTCTGAGAAATTAAAAAGACCCAAGTGCAAATCTCTCAATGCTTAAAAGATCTTGAATTAAAATAGATTTATACTAGTCTGTTATTTATTTGGTTTTTGTTTACTATAGAAATTGTATCTCAATTTTTCATTTTAGTTTAGTTACCTTCCACATAGACTTCATCCACTCTGAGTTGTAAAAACACCTTGCTTCTCTTGGTGCAACAATGCAAGCTTTTCTTGATGCAACAATGCAATGTAGTCAGTTTACAACCACCAAAGTCACAGGCTGTAAGAATAGCTTGCTTCTCTCGATGCAATAATACAATGTAGCCTGCTTACAACCAAATAATACAATGTAACCTACTTACAACCACCAAAGTCACCCAATAATACAATGTAGCCTGCTTACAACCATCAAAGTCACTTAGAACTTACCTAGTCCTAACCGTTTGATACGACCTTCATAGGCAAGACAAATCCCAAGGGGCAAAACTTGTCTTTAAGGAGATTTGAACTTTGATGGAATATGAAACACCCCACTTTATCATCGAACCAAGCCCCTATTGACATATCTTCACTATTTATAAGTTACTACTCATATCTTTAATATTTGGCTTAATTGTCTTCTTTCTATAATAATATAATTTATCTTTAATATTTGGCTTAATTGTCTTCTTTCTATAATAATATAATTTCTTGGGTTTGTAGACCACACAAACAAAATCCAACACACCAACGCAACATCAAATCCAGTCAATATAAAAGCCTATGGATGCCAACCTACAGCCAAAGAAATGAGTATGGAGGAGACCTAAAACTAATTTTCAACTCACAATCCTAAACTAGATTCCTGGATTTCTCCGTTAGTCTGTGTATTCTAAAAAGAAAAAGATCGAAACAGCATAGCTTAGACACTTTTCAATAAACTACAAGCAAAACAACTGGAAAAACAAAAAAATATCTGCAAAGACACAAACAAAGCAAGCAGGAGCAGAAGGAGAAGATTAAATTCCTGGATTGCTCCGTTAGTCTGTGTATTCTAAAAAGAAAAAGATTGAAACGGCATAGCTTAGACACCTTTCAATAAACTACAAGCAAAACAACTGGAAAAACAAAAAGAATATCTGCAAAGACACAAACAAAACAAGCAGGAGCAGAAGGAAAAGATTAAATTCCTGGATTTCTCCGTTAGTCTGTGTACTCTAAAAAGAAAAAGATTGAAACCGCATAGCTTAGACACCTTTCAATAAACTACAAGCAAAGCAAAACAACTGGAAAAACAAAAAGAATTTCTTCAAAGACGCAAACAAAGCAAGCAGGAGCAGAAGGAGAAGGAGAAGAGCTCTTGTGAAAGAGTCACATTTCTTCCCTAGAAATTTTTTAATTTGCTTTTAGCCAAAAATAACATTTTGTATGATTTGTATGATTTGAAATATATCCAATATCTACTAACCCTACACGATTCTTACTTTATTTTCAAAACAGACCTTCAATTACCCTGGGCTTATCACTGGCCTTCGCCTGGGCACCTCAACAAAGATATGCGTGAAAGACAGCTAAAAACAGACTTCAATCATTCAATCAAATATGATTTAACATGGCAGACTTCAACTGGAAATGTAAAATGATTGACTGTCTAAAACTTTTCACATATTATTTTGAAATTTTCTGTGTTGCACAAACCCTTGGCAGCCTCTCACTTTGACTTCTCCCATGATATTTTAAACAAAATTAAAAACACCAAACTTCTGTTAGCAGATTTAACGTGGGTGTATATATATTTCAATAGATTTTGCATGTTCTGTAGAGAAAGACTTAAGTCACTCTATTATGCGTAGTGCCTCACTGCTACTTTAGCATCGTATATTTCAGTTTTGCATCCCACAGAGTGTTTGCAATTTGTTGTGCAAATCATTTATTCTCCTACTGTAGTGGATTCTCGTTGTCTGACGTTGTGTTGTAGTAAAAGGTGGGTGTCTTTCACAGCAATAACGCCATCTCTTCTCGACACAGACAACTCCTTCAATGGCTTCCGTCTCTTCAACTCCAAGAATCTTCCACACAAATTTCCTCTCTATCATTCTCCACATGGCTTTCAATTCACACAAATTTCCTCTCTATCATTCTCCACATGCCTTTCAATTCTTTGTTCCATAATCTTTTACAGCAACGCACACACCGCTTCACAGTAGTAATTGATCAATACAAGATATTATGACACACTAGTATTCATTATTTTGGTGTTGGTGCTTTTACATGGTATCACTGAAAGAATAAATATCAATTTCTTGCTTCAAAATCTTATAATAAGGTTAAAGGTGTTAATGTTTATGCCATTATTATAGTTCTTTGCATTTCAATAGATAAGAGCATAATAAAAACAAGATCACTGAGAAATACACATTCACAAGAGACATAGCATTTATCTTGGGAAACCTTCTAGGGGAAGAAAACCCAGCAAAAACTTCCTTATCATAAATAGCTTAAACAATGTTCAAGAGATAACTCAAACTAATACAGAAAGTCCTCCCCAAGAGATGCGCCACTCTTCTTCTCCTCTCTCCAACTGGTAATTGTAGCTTGCCACATAAGATAATGAGCAAGTGAGTTGTGTGTTTGAAGTGAGGTGCTAGCCTCTTATTTGTACAAGACTGGCNCTTTCTATAATAATATAATTTCTTGGGTTTGTAGACCACACAAACAAAATCCAACACACCAACGCAACATCAAATCCAGTCAATATAAAAGCCTATGGATGCCAACCTACAGCCAAAGAAATGAGTATGGAGGAGACCTAAAAATAATTTTCAACTCACAATCCTAAACTAGATTCCTGGATTTCTCCGTTAGTCTGTGTATTCTAAAAAGAAAAAGATTGAAACGGCATAGCTTAGACGCCTTTCAATAAACTACAAGCAAAACAACTGGAAAAACAAAAAGAATATCTGCAAAGACACAAACAAAACAAGCAGGAGCAGAAGGAAAAGATTAAATTCCTGGATTTCTCCGTTAGTCTGTGTATTCTAAAAAGAAAAAGATTGAAACCGCATAGCTTAGACACCTTTCAATAAACTACAAGCAAAGCAAAACAACTGGAAAAACAAAAAGAATATCTTCAAAGACGCAAACAAAGCAAGAAGGAGCAGAAGGAGAAGGAGAAGAGCTCTTGTGAAAGAGTCACATTTCTTCCCTAGAAATTTTTTAATTTGCTTTTAGCCAAAAATAACATTTTGTATGATTTGAAATATATCCAATATATACTAACCCTACACGATTCTTACTTTATTTTCAAAACAGACCTTCAATTACCGTGGGCTTATCACTGGCCTTCGCCTGGGCACTTCAACAAAGATATGCGTGAAATTATTCAATCAAAGACAGCTAAAAACAGACTTCAATCATTCAATCAAATGTGATTTAACATGGCAGACTTCAACTGGAAATGTAAAATGATCGACTGTCTAAAACTTTTCACATATTATTTTGAAATTTTCTGTGTTGCACAAACCCTTGGCAGCCTCTCACTTTGACTTCTCCCATGATATTTTAAACAAAATTAAAAACACCAAACTTCTGTTAGCA